>JAWWLR010000158.1:63330206-63348058 GCA_035041075.1 Acraspis erinacei | reverse complement strand
GTTGAATTTTGAATCTACGAAGATACATTTTGAACCAAAAATATTAATTTTCTACCGAATAGTTTACTTTTGAAATAAAAAGAAAAGTTTTTAACCAAA
Source organism: Acraspis erinacei (assembly GCA_035041075.1). Classification (NCBI taxonomy): domain Eukaryota; kingdom Metazoa; phylum Arthropoda; class Insecta; order Hymenoptera; family Cynipidae; genus Acraspis; species Acraspis erinacei. The sequence goes on along the minus strand of JAWWLR010000158.1, from coordinate 63,347,959 downwards.
CAAAAAAACTAATGTTTAACTAGTTGAGTCCAGCGATAAAAGATCAGTTTTTCAGAACATAGTGGAATCCTCAACCAAATAGACGAATTTTCAACAAGGTGTCTAATTTTCTATCCATAAAGAAGACCGATGAACAAAAGAGTTAAAAGTTTATAAGCTACAAAGTTAAATGTTTTAGGAAACAGTTGAATTTTAAAGTGGAAAAAATTTTTCAGCAAGAAAAAATTAATCTTCAGCAAAAAAGAATAAAACTTAAAGAAATTGAAATAAATTCAAAAAGTCGACTTTTGAACAAAAGAATGGAATCCTCAACCAAAAACATGACTTGAGCAAACAAGATGAATTTTCTACTCAATGGAATGACGAATTTTCAACAAAGGCATGAAGTTTCTACCAAATAGTTAAATTCGCAATCCAAACAAAAACGAATTTTTAACGAAATAGTTCAGTTTTCAACCCAAATGGTGTATCTGCAGACAAATTACATTTTTAGTAAATTAGTTCAACTATCAAGCAAGGAGTTGAATTTTCAACTATAAAAGATGAAGTTTTAACCAAACAGTTCAATTTTCAACCAAAAAGTTGAATTTACCACGAAGAAGATTAAATTTCTACCAAAAAGACGATCTTTCGTTGAATTTTGAATTTGAATTTCGTTGAAATTTGGTGAAGATTGAAGGCAAAAAGACGAATTAACAATGTAAAAGTTAACTTTTCAAGCCGAAAATATAATTTTTTAACAGAAAAGTTGATTTTCATCCAAATAGTTCAAATAGTTCAAACAAATTGTTGATTTTTTTAGCCAAAAAGATGAATCTACAAAAATACATAAAAGATTATTTTTCAACAAAACAGGAGACTTTTTAACCAAATTTATTATGAATTTTCTAGCACAAGTGACGAATTTCCAACAAAATACTTATGAACTTTTGACTAAATAGTATAGTTTTAAATTATAACAGATAAGCTTTCAGCCAAAAATGAAATAGACTTTTCAACAAAATCTTTTGATTATCTAACAAAAAGGTGAATTTAAAAAAATGAATTTTTACCAAAGTAGTTAAACTTTCAACCAAGTAGTTCAATTTTCAAACAAAAAGATTAATTTTCCATCAAGTAGAATAATGTTCTACCAGAAAAGACGAATTTGCAAAATAAAAACATGAGTTTTCTACAAAACAGTTGACTTTTCTACCAAAATAGATGATTTCCCAACAAATCATGTAATAATTGATATTAAAAAAAATTTATTTTAAATTAACAACAGTTGAACTCAACCAAAAAATATGAATTTTTAACTAAGAAGATTAATTTTCTTCCAAAAAAAGAAGAATTTTTAACAAAATACATACTCATTTTTTACCAAATAGTTTAATTTTTAACTTTGAATGACAAATTTTTAACGAAAAAGGGAGTAGTTGAAACTTAGTTGACAAAACTAATTTGTCCCCCGTGAAGTTGGCCCACAGAAGTTCAAATTTATTTAATTTTCCTTTCTCATACGTTTTTACGTCGTTTTTACTGTTTTTACATCCAATATTTTCCTTTGAGCCCTCCTGGTTACGAAATTAGGGGCGAAATTGTTTTCGGGGGTCTAACTTCACGCATCCTCCTGATATTCAAATTTCGCAAATTGTTTTTTTGCATACGTTTGTACGTCGTTTTTACTGTTTGTACGTTAAATATTTTCGTTTGTACCCTCTTGGTTGCCCGACTACGGGAAAATCGAAATTTCATGACCCCCCCCCCCCTAAATTGAAATTTCTCAAATTTTCTTTTTGTATACGTTTGTACGTTGTATGCACTGTTTGTACATTTAATATTTTCGTTTGTACTCTCTTGGGTGCCCTGCTATGGGTGAATTAATATTTCGAGTCATCTGCCCGGCTAAAATTCAAATTACGGCGGAATAACATGAAATTATGATTTTTCCCTATACAGGCACTAGCCGGACAACCAAGAGGATACATACGAAAATATTAAATATACAAACTCTACAAACAACGTACAAACGTATCCAAAAAGTTAGTGAATTCTAATTTAGATGAGATTGCACGAAATATTGATTTCCCCCTAGCCGGATAACCAAGAGGGTACACACGATCATGTTAAATGTAAAAACAGTACAAACGAAGTACAAACGTATGCAAAAGGAAAATTTGAGTAATATCAATTTCTGGGGTACGGCGCGAAATTTTGATTTTCCCCTAGCCGGGTAACCAAGAGTGTACAAACGAAAATATTTAATGTACAAACAGTACAAACGTATGCACAAAGAAAATTTGCGAAATTTGAATTTCAGGGGGATAACACGAAATTTTAATTTTCCCCTAGCCGGGCTACCAAGAGGGTACAAACGAAAATATTAAATGTACAAACAATACAAACGACGTACAATAGTATGCAAAAAAACAATTTGCGAAATTTGAATTTCAGGGAAAAGCGTGAAGTTAGCCCCCCGAAATCAATTTCGCCCCTAATTTCGTAACCAGGAGGGTACAGAACGAAAATATTGGAGGTACAAATAGTACAAACGTATCAAAACGTACGAAACATACGAAAACTAAACAAATTTTCAATAAACTGTTCAAGTGTTAAGCGAAAAGATGAATCTTCGACCAAATACATGAATTTTTAACAATGTATCATGCAAGTTGCAACCAATTAATTATTGTATTTTTTACCAAAAATATGATACTAGAGTTTTCAACTAAAAAAATGAACTTTTAAGCAAGAATATTTGGAATTTCTAATTGAGTTCTATTACTTCTTTTTGCATTGAAACGAAATAAAATGTGAAGAGGGGAGTAGAACAAGGATTGTGAAGTCTGAAATATATGGAAATTATATTGAAACTTATTAAGTTAGTATTAAAGTTTTACTCAGATCTAAAGTTTTCTGGAAACAAAATCATCTTCCTCTGCTTGCCGGTTTTATTTTGAACTCTTAAGCTAAAATTATTATAAAATTATTATTAAGACGTACTAAACGTTATCAAATATCATAAGGTTACTTTCACTAACTCCCTCCACTCCTAACCCTTGTTATCAACTATAGTTTTTGGGGCGACATTGGTAACGTAGTTTATGGACAGTCCTGTGTGATCGTCACATTTTCGATGTAGTTTATATGAATTACGGGTTATTTGAGGGGGTTGTAACCTGTATCTAAAACCAGTTAAGGCCTTAACTGGTACTATATTTTGGTTAAAAGAATCTTAAGTAATTTAAACAATCAATTCAGGTATGTCCGAATTTACTCCACATAGCTGAAATCATCCCGTTTGATGGTATGATTTCTATAACACACTATATTCCCATTAGTGATTTTTTATTATTTAAAGCAATTTCCGGTATACTGATGAGCACGAAAGTATCAAATTTAGAAAATGCTTTAAGAGTCGCTTATCACAAGGAGGTGGTCACCGGAAAAAATGAATCACGTTAGTCAGGCGTCGTCAGAGTCGAGCGACGAAACCCCATTTCCGTGGGCGGCATTAGTACACGTGTCACCTGAGCGGCATAAAAGGGACGTGGTTGATGGAAGGATAAATAGCAGCAGTGTCGTGACACGGAACAGTGACCGGGCTGGGATGGAGTGACAGCTCTGCGACAAGTTGACATGTTTGTACAGAAGCCGCACAATGGACGTACGGGGCATTAACGAATACATATTACCCGGTGGGCAGAGGTGTACTCTTTCCTGCCTGTGTGAGTGTTCATAAAGAGAAGTTCATCGAGGACAGGTGGCCAGGAATCGTATATACGTCCAGCATTCACTTCAGCAAGAACTACTTGTACAACAAGTGTAACCGCCACTGCAGAAGCTGCTGAAGCTGCTAAGCTGATCCAGTTTTTGCCGCACATTTGTTTATCGTTCTCTTCCTTTTAAGCAACACGGGTTTTCATTAGTCCTACATCTCTTGTGACACATGACACACCTTTCAGCTATAAATTTATTTAATTTACACAGAAAATTTTTTGGATAAGGGTTCGGCCATATACTATATGATAAATTTGTGGAGGGAGGGGGCAAGAAACCACAGTTGGTTGGAAGGGCGGGTTTCAGTGGAAGTATAACGTTATGAACTTAGATAAAGTTTATTATGTTTCCTGATGATAAATTTTACGAAGTGTCTCGCCATCCCGAACTTCGGGAGTAGTCCAATATTTTTCTTATCTTTGGCTAGTCGTCCCGAATTTTTGGGCACGAGTAGACACAGCCTAAATTTTAACAAAGTATGCGAATTTTGCAAAAGATGCCCCTGCAACAGTACAGTTCGATAATAAATTAATAAGTTTAAAAATCACTTTTGTTTTTCAGACTTCACACTCTTTCCTCCTTTTTTAAAAGAATGCCTCTTTTTTCCCTGATTCAACAAACTTCCCTGTTTTCTCGCTTTTTCGCGTGAATGCAAATTTAATCAATAGAACCTAATAAAAAAATCCAAATACTTTGGTTTAAAAGTTGATTGCTTTTGGTTAAGAAGTCTACTATTATATTTTTGGCTCGAAATTCGTCATGTTTGTTAAATATTCTACTATTTAATTGAAAATTTAACTATTTTGTTACAAACAGAACTATTTTTTTACAAGTTGACCTTTTTTGTTAAAATATTCAATTACTTTATTGAAAGTTGAACTACTTTGTTAAAAAATAATTCTTTTTTTGGTTGAAAAATCATCTCCTCGAATGAAAATTCATCCTTTATTTTGGTTAAAAATGCAACTATTGAGTACAAAATTATCTGTTTTGGTTGAGCAATTAATTATTTTTCTGAAAACTTATTCTTATTTGTTGAATTAAATTGCTTTTGATCACATATTAATATATTTTTTGTTGAAATATAAACTATTACATATCTCCTTGGAAATTGATCTTTTCTAGTTTAAAATTCAAGTATTTGGTTGAAAATTCGTCCTTTTTAGTAGAAAATTGATCTTCTTGCTAAAAATTCATCCTTATTAATTAAAAATGTTACTGTTTGGTTCAAAATGATTTGTTTTTGTTGAGGATTAAACTATTTTGCTGAAAATTTAACTTTCTTGTTTGAATCCAATGGTTTTTTTATAACTCATTGAATCTCTTTTTGTTAAAATATGAACAATCAAATGTTTTAACATTCTGGGCATGTGACACACTCAAATACCTATATTACTGACCTCCTCTTTGAACTTCCGAACTTTTATGATAATAAAATATCAGTCTTAAACTTTGGAAAATGTAAAAGAAGAGCATAAACTGCGGTTGTGTACTTAATTTGAGTAGAAATTTCGCTAAAAATGATTTTCAAAGAAATTAAAACTGAGACCATTTTTTGACATATTTTCTTTGTACCTTGAAATGTTTTGAACCTAAGAACGTTTTTTCTATGTAAAATATCGACCTCAAACTAAGAGAAATGCACGAGCCGACAGTAAATTACGTTTATGTACGTTTTTTTACATCTTGCAGATATTTCAAATACAAGAAAATTTCTTCGGTTCAACAAATCTCGAAGTTATGTGAAAAAATGTTTTCAGTTAATTTCTTTGAAAATAATATTTTTCGAAATTCCTACCCAAATGAAGCACATAAACGTACTTTATGGTTTTCTGATACATATTCCAAAGTTTCAGTCCGATATTTCATTTACATAAAATTTTCTTAAGTTCAAAAAAATATTCAGTTAACTGAAAAAGTGAGGTCGATAATATAGGGTTCTGAGTGTGTCGCATGCTCTTAAGCTGTTTTGTAGCAATTTAGCTTTTTGGATGGAAGATTCAACAATTTTGTATGAAACTATACTATTTGGTTGCCAATTAATTTTTTTACTGAAAATAAGCTTTTCCATTTTTGATTGAAAACTGATCTTGTTTAGTTAAATATAGAACTATATTGATAAAAAATTCATCTTTCTTGATTGAAAATTAAGCGTTTTGTTGAAAATTCATCCATTTGGATTAAAAATTCATCTTTTATGGTAGAAAATTTATCTTTATTGGTTAAAAATTCATAATTTCTTCTTTTTCATTCAAAATTTAAAGCATATTTGCTCGAAATATCAAGTCTCTGTCTCTTGATTGAAGGATCTTTCATATTCTTGTCATTAAATTTGTTTATATTTTTTTGTTTAAATATCAGCTTTTTTAAATGCAATATATTTCGACTTGAAAATTTATAAATTTAAATTTAAGCGCGTTTTGAGAGTATTTTGCTTGATTCTTGATTCGTTTCCGAAGCTTGTAGTTCACCACGCGTTCACGTATGCATATCAGCAACTAAACTCACTACATACTAAGCGTAAAAAAACAACAATAAAAAGGAAATCCGTCTTTAATAAGCGGCTGCGTCCCTTTGGGGAGGGGAGGGGAGCTACAGTCGGAAGCACGTTATTTATCCATTACCCAACCGAATGTTACCCCGTATCGCAGCCGAGGTTATCCCCAGTTTTCTTTCTGGAATTAGTGAAATTTCAGGTTATAAAGGCCAGTCATAAAAAATTGATGTAACATAATGTGTATATTTCTGTGAATTTTAATGAGAAGTTGTTCATCGCGCATTTCAGTGCCACACCACTCTCACAGATCCACAGACGTGTCCCAGGACATTTCGCCGCCGTGACACATTCGAAAGAGCACGTCAGAGGGAATTAGGCACGCCCCGGTGGATTATGGGTGCGCTTGACATCCCACCAACTCAGAGCCGGATGATGATCAGGACGGTAGCAGTTGCTGTGCCATTGTGTCTTCTATAATCTCTCCAAGCATCTATGGACATAATATTCGTATACCTGCACCAAAGAGCACATTGTGGCCACCAATGGAACTAAAGAATATGGATGTAAACATCATTCCGTCCAGGACTTGGATCTTGAATCTTGATGCTCGATCGACCATCCCGACCTCAATCGATATCGGATTTCAAACGAGTGCTACCAATCTTGCCTTTCCCTTTCCTGTGCTCGTTTTTCACTATAAACCTTCAGACGACTTAATTGAATTTGAGGATTTAATTTCAATCTGATTCTGATTATTAAAACGGTTCTATTCTGTAAGTAATAAATAAACAAATTTTTGTTAGTATTCGTATCAAAAACATCAAAAGATCAACAATCCTTAAATGTTTCAGGATGTTCACTAGGGTGGTGCAAATTTTTAAAATATATTTCATGCTCTTACCCCTGCTCATCCCTATACCCCCCCCCCAATTTTAGAGTTAAATAAAGTAAACAAGTATTTTTATATTGAAATCCATTGATATTTAGTGTTGGGTCAAAGATCATTCAATTTTATTAGTATTTCTTATGGGGGATAAATGTGTTTTTATGCGCAATGGAATAATTAATATTGCGAATAAATTGAACATTGTTAGATTTTATTCTTATTCTTCGCACAAGATATTTTACTTTTTTATGATATCTTAATTTTCTCCCAATGACATAAGCAATTTATTATTGTTTATGATAGCCTTCTGTTAAAATAAACGTGGAGAATTTCTGGTTTTCTGCATTTCTTCGACTCTTTACACCGAAAAAACGATATTCTAATATTAAAAGCGTCATCTTCTTACAGGCATATTCTAACCAAAGGTAGAAAATATTCTTAAAAGGAGAACATTATTGGGGAAGAAGAAATGAGCAAAGAAAAATGCGCCTTGCTCTGTTCAATAATTTCTTTTAATGTTGCGTGCCACGTTTTTTTAAGATCAGTTCCTTTCTTTTTGTAATTTTGGACACTCAGTTTTTCTCTTTAAAGAAAAGTGGTAAGTACAACATACAAATAATTAAATATCTTTCATCATATAGACAAGAATATATATTCTTAAGGTAAGAGAGCCCCCAGTTTACATTCAGAATATATTCTTGGCGCCTATTTAAGTTGCAAATATTCTTCAACTTAGTGAGAACTTCTTAAAATTAGAATATCGTTTTTTTAGTCTAGTTATACAGAAATTATGTTCAACTAACCTCAGCAACCATAATTGTTTAAAGAATTTAAAAGCATCTCCATATCATTAGAAAATAATATCTTGATAAAAAAAACGGTTGGAAAAAGAAAGCGCAAAAATATAAGAATAAATGCCACAAAATATGAAATCTCATTTTTGCACTTATGGAAGGTTATATGTTTATGGGGGTTATATTTTAAAAATAATATCAATTCCTAGTCCATACTTAACTCCTAAAAACCTTTGCAAGTAAAGTTTTATATGCATAATATTAATGATTGTACTGCAAATTTTCAAAAATATTCTTTTTCCCATAAGAAATACATACTCTACAGTTACATCATGAATAGTTCGAAACTGATAGTAAAGGTCTCAATCAATTTTTTGTTATCATTTAACCAGTAAATGAAAAATTCTATTTAAAATAAAAATTAGTTGTTGATGGTTAAACTTCAAAAATGTTCTTATAATGCTTCCAGCTCTTCCATATATTTAATCTGGAGTGTTTTGCAGCGTTAACGATAAGAGTGATAGAGGTTAAGGGTTGCTAGTTTGCGACGATAGCCAAGTCATCCAGATAAGCGAGAGGTCTCTCGGAAATAACTGCTCTTTATTGGATATACAAGGAACTGCACACGTAGGATAAAAATGCAGAGATAAAGCCAAATTCTTTTCATACGAACCACCGTGTACAATATATATATATATATATATATATATATATATAGGGAGAAAAGGAAGTCTGTTGCAGTACTTTTATACAGGACAAAGGGAGACAACTCGCTCTTCATTTGACTGTCCTTTTCCATTCAACTATCCCTTTCTCTCGCATCGCTTGACTACTGGGCGCTGTATTTGCCAGCGGCATCTTGATATCATCCGGAGAACTTGCCAACTCCTTTATACAGACATTTATTTCCGGCCCGTATCAGTTACGGCCAAGTGGCAGTCTCACAGATTGTGCTACTTTGCCCAAGCTGGCCGGGGAAATCACATTACCGTATGTCATTCGGCATTGTGCGACGCTGCAATTGCTTTGTATGAGCCGTTGCAAAATGTCGTTTCCCCTCAAGATGATGATCCCCTTGTGGTGACGTGAGAGACCGGCTCAGATCCGGCTTACGTTGACGCTTCGACCCTCCAGTTTTATAGCCCTTTTAAGAAGCTTACAACCAACAAATAATGGAAGTGAAGTTCCGCATTACAACGGAACGATGAGAACAGACTTGACCCTGTTTTTGTGAGTTGTGCTATAAAAAAGAGCGAAGGTAAAGATAAGTATAAAAATATGTTTGATTTTCGAATGTTACATATTGTGATTCATTTACTCCAATTCAAGAGGATCATATTACTTCGAAACTTTTTTCTAATAATGTGCGAATCTTCTTTAGATGAAACTAATTCGACGTGGATTAGCTTAACGCTCGTATCAATCGTATTAAGCTACTGAAAGTTGGGCTGGACCATCTTTAATTAAAAGTTGCCGACATATTGGATTTTTTGGTTGATTATGGTTTTATGATATCCCATGGAAGTTTTTAGAGAAAATTTAAAATCAACGCCTGAGTCCTTTTTGAAAAAACTTAATTTTTATTTTTCATTAATTATAAGATGTAGAATTTTCATACAAATTAATGAAAATATATACTTCAAATTCATATTTTTATTTTTTATATAATTATATAGTTTTATACGTTATACAGGTATGATAGACTTAAATCCCGAAATTCAGTTTTGTCAAATAAGTAAATTTAAAATATAACTACGCTTGTTAAAAAATAATACTTTTTAAAATTAAAACCTAAAAATATTCAAAGATGATCTGAAAAAGTTATAGGATTGGTTCATTTTTACTTATTTTTTTATTTAGTTGTCATGTTAAAGCATTGAGCGTAATTAAAATTTTTTCCAGTTTTAATAAAGAGAATAGTTTTATTTATGGGAAATTTTCATAACAAAAAATCCCATATGCGAGCACCTTTCAATTAAATTTGTTTCAACCCATTAGCCTGTGATTGTTCTAACATTCTGAATTTTGGCATTTTTAGCCAAAAATCCAACTCAGCGGTACAAGAAATACACTGAATAGTATCGATTTTCATGAAAATCTTAATGAGATTTGAACATTGCTGTACATTCAAATGCTATTGGTCGAGATTCCTGCCAGATTGACGTCAATCATACTATCCAGTCCATATCTTGAAAAATATCGTCACTTCACCATTCTTTTGTTGATATTAATCAAGCTCATAATTTTTTATCTGTAAGATTCAAATATTTAACAAAATACGCCAAAATTATAAAACTAACAGGTAAAAAAATACATTTTTTGCCGTAAAAATTAGAGCTATTTTACAAATATATATTTTCCAAATTAATTTCCTATTTCGGAAGCTTATTCCTTAATGAAAAGACTTGTCAAGTTTTAGCATAATCATAAGAGTTAGATAAAAAATATCTGTACATATTGGAAGCGTGCAAGGATGAACATTTTTTGTAACGCTGCAGGATATAAAGGATTTTGTTGAATAATTAACAAAAAGATTTTTAACCAGGTTTGTCGGATTGTGGATTCAAATTTGAACAATTTTTGATTTGGAAAAACTGATTTGAATTCGAAAAATGTGAAACGTTTCAATTCGAAAACAAGGAGTCAATTGTAGTTTTACGAACTATTCCGAAAGTTATGCTATTATTTTACTTTTACCAAAGCCTCAACATCGCACAAAACTATTACAATTTTTATAATTTTGTGTAATTGAATTTAGGAATATAATTTTGTTTGATCAATGTTGATAATTTTCTTAAATAATTATTTTATAAGAAATTGTACATCTCTAGTATATATGCGCCAACTACAAAAACTATATAGTCCTTGTGTCAAATAATAAAATGAAAGAAAACGTAAACCTAATGACTCAAATGAAATTTTCCCATTGTCGCTTTACTTATAGCTAAGTATTTTCAGCTTATGACTTCAATCCTAAGCTTCACAATTCCAACAATCTTAAGAAGGAATTGACTTTTCCCTGAAGTTAACGAAGACTTTACAGGATTATCCACAGTCATCATTGCCTGCTATTCAGGCTCTTTTGTTGTAGAAAATGATTTTACGACCCCTTGTCATTACAACCAGCTAAAGTCAGATGAAATGTCAATTCCTGCCATACCTAGAACTTAATTATGTCTCTCCAGGGAAAAGGGCCTTGCAAGAAATTAGTAAAATTTTTCGGTCAAGCCCTAGTAACCACGATGGCTGGCGATTTGTTAAATCGCATTGTGCCTATATACAGTGGTCATTAGTCATGACCTTTTTGCCAGTGAATACAATGACTACCTGGTAGGCGTTTGTGTGGGCGGACAACTGAACTCCCCTGACTTTAAGCGAGCACCTGGTGACATTGCGTTGATACTGAAGAAAGAGAGGTTGACGAAGTAAAAGGAATAAACGAAGACACAGGAGAAGCAGAAGTTAGAGGCACCCTACTAAAGTCTGCTAATGAGAGCCACCGCGGGACATCCGTCTTGCATCCCCGGTGCATTGACACGTTTCTGTGCCTCTGTTGAAGAGCAAATAATGACAAGAAGAACGACCAGCGCGATCCGAGCATCTGCTTTTCTCATGTCCGGCTGTATGGTGGGTGTTTTCAATTCATGAGAAGCCCCGAAAAAGACAGTCGTGAATCAACACAAAGGAAGCAATTGAGTTTTTTATGGACAATGGTGATTCGAGTCGCGGAAATGGTGAAACCACACGTGTGCCTCCCAATTAAGTTAATAAGATACATTTATTTTAATTTTAAACACAGTAATTATTGACAATCTTGGTCATTCTTAACATTTTTTATATAACTAGTATTAGTCACGCAAACCACACGGGTGCCACCCATCTGAATTGAGAAGATATATTTTTTCGACAATGCACCACATGGTGCCTATTTCTCCCATTGGTCCTATATTTTTTGACCTGTATACTGAGCTAATTTTATTTATCCTCATTTAAAGACTCGAAGGTGCTGCCTACAGCAGAAAATAGTGCCTGAGTGATTAATGTCACAACTCGCTTATACAATTTCAAATTGAGATGATTACCTTTATTATTTCCAGTGGGTCGTAACTTTTACTAACATCAATTTAGGTTAGAAAGCCTTATTTATTTGATAAGGCACCCGATACACAATAATGTTAGAAGGAAATGCTTTCTATTTTATACTGATGTTTCTTTGTAACCTCTATTTATCATCACATAGCTCAGGAACATTTTGTACTGTAATATTTTTTTAAATCCTGTCATATAAGATCTTTAGTAATATTAGTACAACCCCTTTTTTAAATGCTTAAGAGACATTTTTTCTCGTTTTCTTCGCAAAACCTTATGACGTTTAATAAGTATTTTATAGCGATTAAACAAACACTCGACAAAAGCAGCGACAAACCAGGCATTTCTTTGATCTGCTGAAGTCAAAACGTGTTTTAGGCGCATCGTATCGGCCATGCGTGCGTGAAGAATGCAACTTTTCTCTCTCCCTCCGTCCTCCAAGAATGGATTAGGGGTATTCCGTAAAATCAATTTGTGCCTTGAAAAATATTGCGAGAATAAAACTGCTAGGCGAATTTTTCTTTGAAAGGACACCAAATGATTCCAAAGAGGGCACTTTTAGGAAACATTTTTACGTTTATTCGCTCATGTATTTACACAAAACATAATTGGTGTTATAAAGTTCAAGAATAATGAAATTAGTCGAGCAAAGAAGTTTTCAGATGCAAGTTCTATAAGAAGATTCGGTTGTGATAAGAAGATCTTTTATTCATCATGTGAAATCTCTTGAGGGTTTTCGTCTCAAATTTGCCTTGAAGTAAGCTTACATTCTAGCAAGCAGCAGTTGCTAAACATCGTCGACGGCTGAAACAGGCTTTGCATCGCGAAGCATCAATTTACTTGGATGAGTATATTTCCTATGATCTACAGGAATATCTCATCATGTAATGTTGCCTTCTGCCTGTTTTGAGAGGAAAGTAAAGCTGGCATCTCTAAAAAGATGAAAACATGATTTAGACTCGATGTCTCCAAGTTAGAGGACATATATGTGGTTCAATACTGAACTATACAATGAAAAACTGATGCAATAATTTAAAACAATGGAAAAACACAAAAATTCTTTTTGACAAGAACTGCAAAGTTCGTTAGATCCAAGCAACACAAGCGAATCAAAAAGCAAGATTGTGGAACAGAATCACAAGTATAAATGTACCAAAATTATGGGAAGTGTTAAAAAAGTGCCACGTATGACTCAGAGAAGATGTTCCCCTAGTTATGCAATATAATATTTTTACGATCTTTATAGTTTTACTTATTAAATCTCTTAATTCTCCATACACAGGCACATGAAAAAAAGGTCTTGTCCACCAGACGAGAGAAACTTTTTTCTACGTTTTTGGGGTCGTTGAATCCGATTCCGGGGTTGGTTTGACTCGGTCAGGTCGCATTTCGTTCCTAACCTAAACAAAATGATGAAAGTTGGAACATTCATGGAAACACCCAGAGAGCAAAGCGTTTATATTTTTCAGGGTCACTGAGTCCAAATGTAAAGGTCATTTTACTCGGCGAGGTCACATTCCATTCATAACCATGAAAAAAATAAATTTAAACACCTAAAACGTCCACCTACAAGGCAGCGCACCTTCGTTGGCTTTGTTATCTCTAGAAGTCTGAGAACGAATAGTTCTGCACATTCCCTTTCGGGGCAGTTATCAACGTCACAGTATCTATGAAGGCAGCAGCCATTTGTGCTACAGATTGATAGCCATGCTCAAAGAATGTCTAAAAAGTTCTATGTTTTCATGAATGTTCCAACTTTCATCATTTTTGTTGAGGTTAGGAACGAAATGCGATCTAATCGGGTCAAACCAAACCCGGATTCGGATTCAGCGAATCCTGAAACGTATAGAAATGTTTATCTCGTCTGGTGGACAAGACCTTTCTTTTCGTGTGCCACTGTGCCTGTGTAATTAACCAATAATTCATTCTATCAAATGGAACTAAAATATCGGAAAATATAGATGATAATCACCTTATGCAAAACGAGACTATTAGGCATGAGAAGGTCGTCAGTCGAAGTTTGCGATTAAATAATTTTGCAGCAAAATCTTCCTAATAGCCTTTCATTGCAGTCGCTTCTGCGCGATTACAGTAACTCAATGGGTATCGTCACGACGCGTCCCCGATAAATATAAACGGGATTATTACTATTGCCGATGAGAATCCATATCGGACGAGTCGCGTTTCCGAGACTCGCCATGTTAAATGCGAATAATAAATTTTGCCACGTTTTGCCCGCCTCGTCACTATCCGTGGTTCTCCAGTGTAGGTTAGCAATAGCGGCCACTAATATTGTTTTTCACCGATTTTACACGCGCTGTCCTTCGCTCGTTTCTTGTCGCAACTCGTAATAAAACTCACCAATATGGGTGTAACCACTGTAAGCACCATTCGCGATGCAAAATAAAAAATCCTTGAATACCAGTCCAAGTGCAATAAATTCTTACTTGTACAAATACGTGTAAACGCGTTTTTCTACTAATGCATCACCTTCTAAAAGGGCAGTAGAGGAATTGAAAATTTACTTTGAGTGACATCCTGGGAAAATAGGTTTCCTAAACGATTCTTTATGATAAATATAATATGAGCCTGTGCAGAGAGAATAATATTAATTATTCCTAAATTTTCTGATAACAAAAGTTCTCACTTGCATCACATTACTGTCCTAGAAGAGAAAAACGTATACGTTAGAGACATTTTGGCGAAAATTGAGTTTTTGGTATCAGTGGAATCGTACGAGTAAGCATAATATGACTATCATTTTTAAATTACTATCTTTAGATGTTTTCTTTAAAGAATTAATGTTAATAATTGCGAAAACTGAGAAAATTAATGGACTAAGAAAATGCAATCCTCTTCAGAAGTCTAAGGAAAATAATGCACGCAAATCTGGTTGAGGTTTTGCGATATTTTTAAGTAAAAACTAGTTCAAGATGCTTCATGAAACCAAATAGAAACTCTGCTTCCATCTCACAAATTGACTAGAAAAGTTTTTACTTAATTCTATTTTTTACAATAATATGAAAACATACAAATTTTGACAAAACGTGATATAGAAATTATCTAGTTCTAGGGCACTATTTTGTTTCAAAATTGCAGGATCTTTTGTTCTAAGTGGAACATTAATTATTCCAGGCATATGTTAATTTTATACCTTATTAAAAATGTAAAGGAAATATTTTATGAAATGTTTTCTTAAGTGGTACTGATGCATATTCCAAATTCATTATATGTATGTCGAGTTATGATATCCTATCTAACAAAGAAGGTACTCTAGGTGTCCCTCGCCGATTTGATTCTACCTGATATATGTTGCAGTACTCGAAAAACTAAGCGACACGTACTTTTTTATCTACGGAAAAACACTTTAAAGGGGTGAAACAGCCCCTCAAAAATAGGTGTCTCAAATGTCGATTGTATAGTTTTGTGTATAATAACCATATTTATTTCGATCAAACCTACTGGCAACGTTTCCTCGTGATGAAAGATGAATACCGTAATTTTCTCAAAAAGTAAAAATAAATGAAGGGGGTAAACAGGCCCTACATATATTTAAAGTTGTGCTAAAACAGTTTATATTCGCAGGAAAAAATTTGAAAAAATGTACTTTGCATTTGAGACAAAAATAAAGTTGACGTGTTTTACCAAAATAATCTGGAAAAAAATTAATGGGGGTAGCTACCCCTAAACACTTTTTATTTTGTGTCTATGATAATATATACTTTCCATACACAAAGATTATTGGGAAAATAGTTTTAGAACGAAGGAAGTAAAATAAAGTCCATCCAACATCAATTAAGTAATGACGTGGGGGTAAACCACCCTCTAATTATGTATAGAATTGCAAAATATGTCGAAACTCGAGCAAAAAAATCCGAAGAAAATACGTGTTGCACACAAAAAAGGGGATGAAGCTATTTATGTATTTCTGAGAAAAAAAGAGCATTGAAGAGGGAAACTACCCCCAAAATTGTTTCACATTATTGACCTTGATAATTAAATATTGTCCGAATTATTTTCAAATTTTGGTTAATTTTAACGCATGCGATCTATTGTAAATGAATTACCTTCTTTTCACAGAATAAAATTTATCACAGAATGTGCAATAATAGAATAGCTGACAACGAATATTGAATCTCTCATTCGTTTCTGTTAGAATAATAAAAAATTTTTTAATTTTATCAAACTCTAGAAAGTATAAGGTCATTTTGGAGATCCAAGAACAAACTATAATGGAGATAAATTAGTTGGCTCATGCTTAGAAAGGGGTCTCTATTACAAATACCTGGTTTAGGCATAAAATGATCCACATGTACACCTGGTCTAAAGGAAATAGCCTCAGTATAATTGACTTTGTTGTTTTAGATGAAAGGCTAAGAGAGCTAGTCAAAGATACAAGGGTCTTGAGGGGTGCTGAATGTAATACTGACCATTACCTTCTGATCTCCAAAATTAACTCAGGTCGGGGATGGAGAAAAAAGAGAACCAAAAGGTACCACGGTTGTAGGAAGAATGTCGGGTTATGCATGGTGGAATGATGAAATTGGGGATACCCAAAAAGCAAAGTAAGAAGCGTACAGGAGAACTTTGAACATGGCAGGTCTTAGCGATGAGGAAAGGAATAGAAGTATAAAGGATTACAGACACAAAAAGAGGCTACTCAAGCGATTAATTAAAGAAAGCAAAGCTGAAATTATATCAGAAGAAGAGAAGAAAATATAAAACGATTATGAAGGAAGCAAGAAAATACTTTAGAAAGAAATGAAGGGAAATAAAAGTACAGAATTTGTCAACATTAGAAATAGTAAAGGGGAAATGCAATATGAGGCAGACGGGATGATAGACGCTTTTAGAGACCATTTTAGGGGACAATCCGGAGATGAAGCTATAGAAAACCACAACCGCGATGTAGAATACGATGCGTTTGAAAACTCAATTGAGAAAGTCTGTGTCACTGAGGTTAGGAATATAATCAAGAACTTGAAAAAACGGTAAGGCTTCCGGGGTAGACAATATTAACGCTGAAATGTTTAAACAGTAAACACGGTGGTGAGTACCTATCACATAGACTATGCGAACTGATAAATTTATGCATCGAAATACGAGAAGTCCCAGGTGATTGGAAAAAGCGATTATCATACCAATATATAAAAGAGAGGGAAAAAAGCGCCGGGAATAATTACAGTGGGATCAGCTTATTAAGTACCGTAAGTAAAATATTCTCAATAATACTTATAAGTAGGGTAATGAAAATAACAGAAGAAAAGATTTGGGAAGTCCAAAGTGGGTTTATGCTAGGAAAGTCATGTACGGATCAAATATTTAGCTTAAGGCAAATCACAGAAAAAAGTCTCAGAGTCGGAAAAAAAGTTTTCTGTGCATTTGTTGACCCAGAAAGAGCTTTCGACAAGGTAGATAGAATCAAACTTTGGGAAGTACTGAAAGAATACGGAGTAAATTGATGGCTCCAACAAGCTATAAGAACAATATATACGGGTAGGGAAGAGAGTTTAAGGGTTAATGTGAAATTGAGTGACTGAATGGATATAATGCAAGGCGTTAGATAAGGATGCGTAATGTCTTCATGGCTATTTATATTATTTATGGACAAATTTTTGAGAATTTCTCTTTTCCACGAAGAAGGTGTGGATCTCGAAACAGTAAGGGTACGAGGGTTAGCGTTCGCAGACGATAAGGTTGCGATGGCAGAGTCAATCGATCTTGG
>JAWWLR010000158.1:63192888-63209429 GCA_035041075.1 Acraspis erinacei | reverse complement strand
CAAAACTTCGCCTTTGCTACCGAAATTCGCTCGTTGAATAAACGGGAACCTATTCCATCCAAACCGCCCTTGAAGGCATTAAATCCATGCTTGGATAACTTAGGAGTCCTTCGTGTGGGAGGTCGCTTACGGCAAACTCCTATCAGCTATAATGAAAAGCTCACACCGGTGTGGATTATGCTGGCCCCTTTCAAATTCGCTCTGCTGCTGGTAGAGGTCAGAAAAGTTATAAAGGGTATGTCGCAAAAATCTCTCTTTCTTAGCTCTAGCCACAAACTGCGAGGTAAAAACAGCTGGTTTCTCGAATTGCTACAAACTTTTATTTTTTTTCTAAAAGATATCGCGACAAGTTTGTTTTTTAATATTTTAAATAGTTACTTAAAATATTCAAGTATTTTATGAATTATTTCGTGGAAGCGATAAAAATTTATATAATTTTATAAAATTACATAACTCTGACAGTGTTCGACTATCGGGTACTGTTCCAGTATCGGGTCCACCACCTAATATTAAACTCAAAGAAGTTGTCTGCTTAGATTAGGTCAAAAGTCTAGTTAGTTTATTTATGTGATAAAAAGCGTTTAATTGAGTAAAGTAAATCTCAACTGCCACTGCTCCCGATTATACTGTCGCCATTTTATTTCCCCACACCCATAACGCACCGTTGCTTTCCTGATAATTCCTTCAGACACCTACTCTTAAATATTGATGGAGGCTTCTAAGCACACTTAAGAAAAAATAATTCCGATTAGAGTTGTTTATTTCATCGTAGTTATTTAAAGATTTAGTTTTTCTCGCCTGAGGGAAAATTTACAATTTTTATTTAATCCTAATGAAGAAGGCCTCATTTTAATGTTCAAAGTATTCTCTACATTTCTATTTGTGTTGATTTAATTTTTAAAAAATTAATTCAGCAATCATACAGTTATTATTGTTATAAACAATCTTCGTTTAAATTTTAACTAACACCACTCAAATAGAATTGTAAAGAATCCTTAAAAGAATAAAATTATGCCTTGATCATTAGGAATAAATAAGAATTGCAACCGTTCCCTAAAGAGAAAGCAAAATCTAAAACTCTAAATAACTACTCTTAAATACAAAATTTTAACCTGAATGATTTTTTCTAAATTACACTTAAAAGCTTCCGTCAAGATTTACAGAAATCAATAATAGATTTTTATTTTATTTTATAAATCATTTTGAAGATTGGCGACTTTTGAGATTGATTCTAAGTAGCGTACATGCTTAAGATCTCTATTATAGCTATACTTATGATAGGGTTGACTACAAGATATCCCAAATATATCGAAAATGGTCAAAGATCCTCTGTAAATTTACTGAAAGTAAAGCAGTAACTTTCTTAATGTTGGGAAGAACCTTATCGCCCATATTTTCTATGGAAAATTGTAGATCAAATTAAAAAATTAAACTGTTTAAAAATTTAATTTAATGATTTGGGCCTACGGATTAAAAAATATATCCATATTGATATTTTTATATCTGAAGATAGAAATAGAAGAAAGAGGTTATCAAAATATAATTTTTTCTAAATATGATATTTATTATAATTAAACAGTACCAACGTTAACTTTTAAAACTGCGAATTTAAAATCTTTGCAGATGATATAATAAATAATATTACCTAATGGAAAATATAACGTGCAACAAATGCAAAATTTAAGATTATTCTTCCTAGAATAAAGAATGTCCAATAAAAGAGGTTTCCATTTTATCTTAAACAAAAACGAAACCTTCCCATAGTTCGGTGAACAAACCAAAACTTTAACCCATAACTAACCCTTCAGAAATCTAACTGGATCTTATTTAATTATTAATAGCTTCGAAGGAGTATCTTTAAAAAATGAAACTCTTGGGATATTCACAAGATTAATTAAACTGATTACTTAATAAAAAATTAATATTTTATTTATGTCTTCTTTTTATAGAATTAGCTGGAGGACATAAAGAAGATGCAGTTCATCCTATCCCAATCACACTTGACGTTCGCCCTTGGGGTGGTATCATACCTTCACTTATGTTCCAAAGAGAAGCCCTGCGGTCTGTATTAATACGTAACGAAATGAGACAAGAATATATCATTGGAATAATTGTAAATGGAGAGTTGCGTTCAATATTGAATTTAAGCACTAGAATTCTTAACAATACAATGCGAGTAAAAGTACGCATAGATGGCGGTATTGCCAACGTACCTGTCATAATACCGGAAGATGATCCTCTGAACAATATGTTTTACCAACCTCCTGGTCCGACAGAAATGATACGGCCTGCTCTGATAACCAGATAACTGAAGTTAAGTTTATACATAGGCAGCACTATGAAATGTTTGTAACAAATGGTTATTTATTTTTTGGAATCCACATGAAACATTTTAAAACTTACAAGGATAGGTTTAATTACGATCATTAGTTTTCTTAGTGGTTCTCATTATTGGTGATCATTTATGTTACTATTCTCTTGTAAACATAGTTGTGTTATAATGTCTAAGATTGTTTCCTTCAAAAAATAAAATTTAGTACTGTCTGAGACTCTGAAATCGTAAAACGCGAACGTTTTGTGAATTGGCCAACTGTCGGGGTTTTCACGCGGAGAGAGAAATATCCCTAGGCGTTCTAAAAGTTTATTGGTTGATTGATTCAGATCGTGCAGAGTACCCAGGGATTGGGAACTAACCCAAAGGAATTGGTTACATGAAGAAAAAATATTCAAAATTCTGGCCAGTATTTCTCTCTTTATTCTGATTTGATTGTGACGTTATATCTTCTTATAACATTACTAATTATTTAAAGAATAATTAATAAATAAAAACAGATAATTTTCAAGATAAACGAATGGAAAAATGTGTAAATTTTCAAAATTATATCATTTTAAGCAATTTTAAGCTTGGAACATTATTATATACCTTAAAATTTGTTTTGAAAACTTTTTAAAAATTACCTTAAATTCGACCAGATTCTTATTTGAAAATTTTGTAAATCTTATTAAATATTCTAAAAATAACTTTTCAAACAAACAAAAAATCATTTTTAGTTTTCCTAGGAATTTTGATACAAATTTTTTATTTGTTTAAAACAATTCAAAGTTCTTAAAAGGCTTATAAACTTTGTGTTCGAAATATTCAAAAGTCTAAATTGTGTTCTAAAAGTTTGAAAAACTTTTTACGTTTTAAATTATTTTTGAATCTTCTCAAAACCTCTAAATATATTTCAAAATTACTCGATTATTTTTAAAATTGATAAGTTTTCAGTTTTCATTTATTGTTCGAATTTATTTATTTTTAAATCTTTTCAAAATAATTTGTTAAAATTACACCATTAAGCCGTTTCCCTTTCTGAGTAAAAAATCTGTTTAACTTTGTACCTTACACAATTAAAATTGTAATTTGCAAAGTTTAAATTTAATACTGTGAAATATTAACGATTCAAGCTTTCTATTTCAAATAATTCAGTTTAAAATAATTCAGCCTTCCATATTTGATATATAATAGCATATTTGAAATAAAAAGTAAAATATTGCTAAATAAATTTAAAATTAAATGGGTTAAAAATTGAATATTTTAGATTGAAAATATATTGATGTATTTTTTAATTGTCCGTCGCTGCTGGAGGGCGTACAATTTATATTGAATCCAATTTTAGGGTGATCTTTTTTCCACAAACAAATTTGCAACCCTCTTGGAACAAAAAATAAAAAATTTGTCTTTCTCGACACGCCCTATTCATGAACTTAATAGTTTTGAAACACAAGAAGTGTCTGTGTTTGGAAACGCCAGTTGTCACTACAGGTCTTACAAGTTTGATGGTTTTTGGGCATAACACCTAACTGACCCGCAAAATGCTCTAAAAGTACAATAAGTTAAACTTCTCGCTCAGGGAGACTTATTTACTACGTTTACACCTAACAATTTCATTGTTAAAACGTTAAATTCATATGCAGGGTGGACACGCTTAGGCTTACCGAAAAGCGCACGATCTGAATCTGCTTTCAGAACGCCTAGGGACATTATTTCGCGTTTTACGATGTCAGGTTCTCCATATAGATACCCCATTAAGGACATTTTTCACACAATTTTCATGCCGCATGTTCCTTTCTCGTATTTTAGCTCAGGAATATCTTCTTTTTTTGAGCTACTCTGTTCTATCTAGATCACTATAGGTAGATTTCATTTATGTTTTAAAATATACCTCGGTCTTTTTCCTAAACCACATCTTGACGTTTGAATATTTTGGTTTTTTTCTGTTGGATCCCATTGCTGTTATGTTTCGTTAGAAGGGCTCCACTTTTTCCGGTATGCGACAATTTTTGCTTTTTATATTCGGATTTTCTAAACAGGTAACATACCTAGTAAATTACGTGCCAAGATGGCGGACCTGTAGAACTGGGCATAACCTCACTTTTTCGAATTTTTGGTAATGCCAACATTGCCAATTAAAAATAATGTCAACTAAAGTAAAACAGGACAAAAACAGTCTGGGCTGTCAAAAAATGCCATGGGATGAGTTGCACAATGTTTACTTTGCTATATAATATTAAATAATGTTGCTTATAAGCACCTTCTGGGACACAGGTATATAAATAATTTTGAAGTATTGTTATATTTATTCATTAAAATACTTTTTAAATGAAATATATTTGAATATAATTATTTTTAGAAATATCGGTGAATTATTCTAACCTGAAAAACCTTAATAATTTATAGTTATATTTTTTACATACACACACACACACTCTCTTTAAAATAGCTGAAACGCTGTTCATATGTTTTTATATTCAATATAGGAAAAATTGTACCTAATAAAATATACGCTCATAAACCAAAACGTAAAGTCCCATATACGCGTAATTTACATCGCGTAAGAAACTAGGCACGTAAAATACCGAGTAATTTACCGTAAAAATCTAAGTCAATTACATAGGTTATTTTACTTACCCATCCCTGGGCATAATGCCCCACTCTACATTCGTCTGGATAGTTTTTTCACTTCTTTATAACATAATCAACATGTTAACAAAGTTTTAGCTTTTGCGGTATTATTTTTTTTTAATTCTTATTTTACGTGTGTGGGGGGCTACCGCAGCTACACCCCCCTTCCCCCGGAAGTGCGCCAGCTGGAAGTCCATTCACTTACTAGTGATTCTAAGTAAAGCTTACAAAAAATGTTCAGCTTTTGTGGTTTTGGTCACTAAAAAAGGTCGCTGGCTGCCGAACTAATAGTAATTTTCCGCCTAATGACCTTTTAAAAACATTTTGTATACTGCCAGTTCCAGACTTATCACCATCATCTTCCACTTCGTTTCCGAATTCAACATTTAATTACTTTTTTTCGATGACATCACACCTGAAATACTTTTTAAAAAATACTTGAAATCAAATCGAATGCCATTGGAAATGATGGAATATCAATAAAAATGGTTAAACTTGCTCTTCCTATAATCTTTCCTATTCTTTTGCATATTTATAATGCTTCCCTAAAGGTCGTTAGCTATCCATATTTCTCGAAATATCTAAGGCCATTGACTTATTATTAGTAGTGGTGGGCTTTCTGAATGGTGGGAGGTCCAGCGTGGGATTCTCAGGGCCCCATTCTGGCAGCCCTCCTCTTCAATTTGTGCACCTCTGACCTTAGAAGTGAACTTCAACATTGCAGCTACCACAAATATGCTGACGATTTCAAAATTTACTTAACGGAATCAATTTCTTCACTAAGTAGATTACTTGTTCTAGTCCAGGAGGATATCGGTCACGTTATTCTCTGGGCCTGGAAGAATGGGCTTACTCTTAACCCGGAAGAAATTTCAGGCAATTATAGTTGGACCTACTTAATCTCCGTCGCTTGAGACTCTGGCATAATTTTCACCCCTTAGTATCCAGAATGTCACTATCCCTTTTTCGGAAGTGGTTAAAGATCAGGGATATTTCTATAAACGTAACTTGTCCTGGAAGGAACAGGTACAGAGCATCTTGAGGAAATCATACAGTATTCTACAACAACTATATAGGAATAAGTGCTCTTTACCTAATTCCACTCGAATTCTTTTGTTTAAGAGTAATCTTGCCCCACCTTCATTACGTTTGTTTAGTATATGATTATTTGACCGACGATTTAAATTTAAAGCTCGAGTGTTCGTTAAACGCCTGTGTCCGTTTTATCTACAATTTTCCTAAATACGATCACATAACTCCACGCAGACTTAAAGCTGGTTTGCCAAATGTTACCAAGAGAGGAAAATTCTTTATGGGTAATTTGTTTAACACTCTTTTTCGGAACAAAGCTCTTCATTATCTATTTACCATCTTCCATTTTGTATACAGACACCTTTCAGCATAGTCTAAGCTTCGTGAAAGCAATAAAATCCTTAAGATTCCTTATGATAGAACGTGTCAGCTTCAAATATCATTTATAGTAAGAGGTTGACGTTTAATATTTCATCTTCGAATTTGGTTCTGTCTTCATTAACTTTTGAAGAAAAAAAAATTTATTTCGCATACACATAGTTTTTTCTTCTTTATTTTTATCCCTACATGCACAAGAGCGACTAATTAATCACTAACTTTTAAATACTACGCATTAATCCTATACTTGATTTGATACGTATTCTGAGGTCGACTTAATTTATTTATTTTATTTAGAATATAGATTAAATTATAAGATTAATCAAGTGTTCTGCCGATCAGTGCTTGCACAAATTTGTAATGACCTTGTATCATCCTGTTCCTTAGAGGGCTATTTAGCCCTAGGGACTGTTCTTCAATAAATACAAATACAAATAAAATTCTAATACTTTTTCAATTATTAATGAGGAGAATTTAATAATTTATAACAAATTTGTATCTCTTTTTTTGTAAACAACTTTTGTCTGATTTTTTTCGTGTTTTTGTCGTTTTTACAAAAATGTTTCATTTTTATTTTTGATGTTATTTTTTACCAATAAAACCAAAATTACGATCCTCATTAAAAATTGATTTCTACAAGAATTGTAGATGGATTTTAGGTGCACAATTTGTATTCAATAATTTTTTTCGTAGCTTGTGTCGCTTTTCAAAATTTTATTTAAAAAAATGTTAATGTTATTTTTACCGATTAAAACGAAAAATATGCATCCTATCAAAAAACGATTTAAAAAAATGTATAGCTTTTTCTTTGTTAAACAACTTTCGTTCGTTTAGTTTCTTCGTAGTTTGTATCTTCTCCAAAAATATAATTTTTTTATTTTGAATGTAGTTCTTTACGAATCTTTTAAGAAAATTCCAAAATTCGTAAAACGTCTTTTGAATTTATTTTTAATGCATTTCAGTTGTAGCAATTCGCCCCGAAATCTTTGGACTTATGTTATTGGTGAATAATTTATAAACGATGTCTCAAAAAAACCTGATTGGAAATGATTTTATTTCATTCCTGTAGGGTTTCAATCTCCAATAGTTTCGTTATTTTGGAATTCCTGCTTTACGAGATGCATATGAAACTTTTTATAGTCTGAGCTTTGGTCGATATGAGAGGTTGACAATTTTAGCAATATTAGTCTCTTACAAACTTATCTAGCGAGCTCAAGATCAGGTTGAAAATAATAATCATAAAGCCTTTGATGACTTCATAAAAATGATTGTAGCGATTCGCCCAAACAAAAAAAAGGGTTTATATCCAGAGTGGAACTCTCTCGGGTTTGTTCCCTACCACCGCCAGCCCCGAAACCGGCACAGTCTGAGAGTTTCACTGTATTTGAATTAAACATTTTATATGCCTGTATTCGTTAAGAACTAAAGCATTCGATTTTCTTACATGCAAGTCATTTATTTCAAAATAAAAAGTTTTGCGGTTATAAAGTTTTAATTCTTAGCAGACATCACTTGTTTAGTCCCAAGCTTTCTATCTGGTTCCTGGAAATAGTCGGCCCTATCGATGGGGTCTGCAGTTTATAGTGGTTAGCGTATAATGGACATAAAAATTTGTCAAGGAAACCTTGTATTAAAAAAATCAATGTTAAAACTTAAACCTTCACCCCTAAAGGCCTGAAACATAAGACAGGACGATATATTGTTATATAAGTATAGCCAAAACTCTCTGAAGCCCATAGATTTTATAAATTAGGGGCGTAACGAATTCCGCTCTGGGTACCGGCGAACAGTTCTCCACTATACGGCTTCCCTTCACTCAACCAAACTGCTGCTCTCGATCGTTGTTAGCAGTCCTTTTTACCTAAGGAGGACTAAAATGTGGAATATACCATTTCTTAAATTTAGCACTTGGTAATTTTTAAATATAATATTCGTAGCTTTAATTTATCGTTGAAATATTTTACTTAGCTTGGGAAATTCCGGAAGCTAAAATTTGGCCACATTTGGAAACTTATTAACTAGAATAATAAATTTGGGTTATTTTTTAAATAATCGCATTTCTCAAAATTATCCTTGAATAATTTTGCACTCTCGGCCCAAAAGTATGAATAGTTTCATTCCTAGCTTAATATAGAAACGCATTAACAATCATACATTTTTTACCGCTTAGCCTATTTGTTTATAAAAGCTCAGTAAAAATACTATTTTATCACATAAAAAGGAGAATATAAAGACTTTTCATGGAGTCAATCTCCAAAATGTGTCGTTTTTAATATCTACCTTTAGAATTCTTGAATAGGGACCAAAACAGAAAATTGAATTTGCTTAAGAGAAAACTTCTGTTTCCTTTTATTAACTTAAGCCTAAAAAACAGATTCATTTTTAAACAAAACAAAAAAAGGAATTTTCGAAAAAAGGGTTGAATTTTTAACCCAAAAAGGAGTTTCAGTTGATAAAGAAAAAAGTCTTAGCCAAAATGTTTAAATGAAAAAGCAATTAAAAAATGTAAGTTTTTTAAAGTATATAATACTCAGCAATTTAAAGGTAATAACAGTAATTTATACATCAAAATTTGTTCTAACATCTTTTAAAATATTCTCTTAAACATTTGTTTAAAAAAATCATTAAACAATTTTCCAGGAATCTAATGCAAATTATTGTTTTTCTAGGAATTATGATAACATTTTTTCATTCTTTTGAACCTTTCAAAATTCTTACAAAGCTTCTAAATCTTGCGTTCAGAATCTTCAAAAATCTGCGTTTTGTTTGAACTGATTTGAAATTTTCATGTTTTAAATTATTTTGGAATATTTTCAAAACTTTTAAATATATCTTGCACTTACTCGGGTTTTTGATAAATTAATAATTAAATAAACATTTTTACAGTTTTTAATGAAAATTGCGTTTGGTTGAAAATTAATTTTTTTATTACAAATTTCTTAAGGCAGTATTCTACTTTGGAACTTTCAAAAAATAGATTTTTTTACATATCTTGAAAGTGAATATATTCCAAAGTATTCTCTTAAAATTCTATAAAGCTCAGTATGCCAGTACGCGCGATCAAGAGCCTATAGTTAGAGAGAGCCGCCACTCGACTGATGCTTCCAAGGAGAACAGAACACAGCGGAGACAGGCTAAATTGGATGAAAATTTCCTTCTGGAACAGTCAGAAGGCCTTTCGTATGGCCCAGGCATCGCTGATTGAGCGTAAGTTAATATTTTTGTTATTTAAAATTTTTAAAAACTTTAAATGCGTTTTTCTCAAAACCACGTTTTTACACCGCCTTCTGTAAATATCTCAAAAACTACTGAACCGATTGTTATGACATTTTAATCACATATTCTGTACACTTATATCAACCGGCCGCCATTTTATAATGTTTGCATGTATATCATAAATCCTAGTTTAGCCGGTTGCTGGAGTTGTGCTGAATCTAAAACTTTAAAAAAATTTTGTTTGCAGAACGCCTATTCTCGAAATTTTTACAACGCGGACCTACCTGCTTTTTTAAGGCTTTGACGTAGTTTTTATGTATAAAATGAGCATAAAATAAATGAAAACAAAATTTTTAATGTATTTCAAAGAGTGTATTTATTAACCCTAACAAACCCTACATCCATATCATTATTAATTTATTTGGTTGAAAGTATTACTGTTCTCTTGAAAATTCGTTTTTATTTGGTTAAAAATTAATTTTTGTACTGCAGATATTACTTCCATTTTGTCTCCAAAATTGATCTTTTTTAGTTGAAAATTCAATTATTTTAGTATCTATATATTATTTGAAGGGGGCCGCGGTCTAAACCTGTTAACTGACATTTAAGAAATCTTACACGGCGAAGGAAAATCCTTGCGCGGACCTATACAGTAGATAACAGAACGCAATTTTCGAAAATGCATTTAAAAAAAACTAAAAGGAGTTTTGCCGTTTCGTTTGCGGGATATAAACTGCATATCAAAAATGTTTCAGAAAATACAAAAAAATTCAATTTCGAAAAAATGTCAGTTAACAGTATTAGACCGCGGACCCTTCATTTTTAGTTAGCTAGTTCGGAATTGTGTCTTGGAAGTATTGAAAAAGTCGAGATTATCGCACAATAAGTTTTGCTTCGCTACATAAGCTGGACAATACAACGTTTTTGCCTTGGTTAGTGCAATGACAAGGTAGACTAGATAAGGTGCTGTTGCTTGATAACTGTATAAGTGCATTCAACTTTATTTTAGCTAGAATTTGCGGACAGTCGATATTGTTATTTAGAAGGTTAAAAAGAAAGCTTATGTCTGTGAGTAGAAATCTAGAGTTAATTTTTGGAATTTTATGTAGTATTCGAATTTCACTATAGTCATGGTTTCTTTTATTCATGGGCGTTCCCATTTGCCTTTTACGGAGGCGTATTCTAAGATAGGTATGACTAGTCAAAGTATAAAAATTTAAGTGTGATGGGATTCTAAATTTGGAAGCGTTCCTTATGACAAAGGCCGTAGTCCTGAGAGTATTATTGATTACAACCGAAAGTTGTTCCTTATAAGATTAGGAGTATTGCAGCTGAATACCCAAGTCATGTATTCTTGTAACACCAGATAGCTCTTCATTGCCAGTATTGTAATGACAATTTAATTATAGCTTTTTCATAATAAATGATATGACTGCGTATTTTTTTAGATTAAGCTGCATCCCGTGAAGAGTGTACCACACTTGAAGACGGTCAAGGTCGTCTTGAAATTTGATGCAGTCTTAATGGGAGCAGTTGGATCTATACAATTGAACGTCAGAAAATAGTAAGAAGAAAGGAAATTTAATTATTGAGAAAATATCGTTAACGTACAGGATAAATATGAAGGTTCCAAGGTGCGAACCCTTGGGGACGCCAGAGGATGCCGTAAATTATTTAGAGTATTAACATTTTATTAGGACTGATTGAGTTCTGTTAATTAGATTACTCGTTGGCCAAGGCAGCATGTTACCTGATACACCCAGTGCCCTGAGCTTTACCATAAGGATAACATGGTCTACTTGTAAGCCAGCCTCAACTTTATTAATTCGATAGTCCGTATAAATACAGAGATTTGTAGTAGTAGACCTCTCTCTTCTGAAACCGTGCTGCTCATCTATCATAATATTAGCTGATATAGTTGATACCTTGTCATTGACGACAGCCTCATTACAGATAGCTCCACGACAGATTTATGAAACTTAATATGCAAATGTTCAATGAATGAGGACCAGCATGACTTTACCAAACAGGGGGAACCCTATCGAAATCAGCCCATTTGTTGGGATCTAGATTTTGTTTTTAAATTCAATCTGCTCTTTGTAAACAGTGGAAAACTCAATGACATCCGTCGGATCAAAGTACGCAGGGCGATCAGTGGGGGTTGAATAGGCAAATTTGTATTGTTTAGCCAAATAATCAGCTATGACATCATTACAGTCTGCCTGTTCGCCACCTAAAAACATTTAGTTTGGTAGATAGTTGTTTTTATTTACAGATTAACGTGGTGCCAAAAGTATTTCTGATGAGACATAATCGATTTTTCGTTGTCTGTAATGTATGCTCTGATGTATGAGAATTGTTGGAAATCACTTAAAATACGTGTTCGCTTATAAATAGAATGGGCTTTCTTTTTTGCCAATGTTGATTGGAAAAGTTCTAGATCAAACCGAGGAGAAAAAGATGAGGATTTAGTATTTTTTAGTCGTTCAAAAAGATCAAAGGTTGCGTTAAGATAAGCATGCAATATATGAACTGTTTCGTCAACTGTGACATCAGCAAGGAGGTGAGCCCAGTGAATTGCGCTTTGGTAAGAGCTTATACCCGGGATATTAGCCTGCCTAAAATTTAGTTGACAGATATGCACTTCAATCTTTGTACCAAGAATAACAGCCGGCTAACATATCAGTTTGAGCGTAAATACTCCTAAAATAAGTTTGGAGTTACCAATATTCATTTTAACTAAGACATGCTCAATGTGTGAAACAACAAAATCCATAAAACATAGTTCAGAGGATTTGGCATCGCTGTGAAACCATGCATCGGATAGTGCTATGACTGAATATAGACACACGGGGATTTGACGTTCGTTTATAATGTAGTTTTATGTGTACGCCCCTGACATTTTAATAATAAAATAATAATGATTTGTCACTGGAGTGCCCATCACAATGAACCGAATGATTACTTACGATTACGGAAGGCTGAGTGTGCTTGGCATTGCCTGTCATCGACGTCGTCTGCTTCGTGTTGATCGTCGAGTTTGAATGTTTCCTCATTTTCATAACTGCTGGGAATCCTTGACGGAATGTCAGCTTGAGATCCGTTTCCCCTACCTGTCTTCGATTTATGAGAGAGTTACTCGCGTCAGGTATCTCCTCGAGCTGCATCCTTGTTTTGTCCATAGTAAGTCAGAGACTTTTCAACGAGCTGTTCATGGACTCCTTTTTCTTTTGCAGGAATGTGCGTAGCAGCACATGTGAAGAATCCTCTGACTCGCAAACAATCTTTACAGACCGAGGCTTTGCTTGCCTGCTGTTGTGCAAAAACGTCAATTCGAAAGCCTTTAACATTTAAAGCATGTTTCAGGAATAATGCATGACAAAATTCAACTCGCAAAGGATGCATGATTTTTTTACAGGAGAAGTGCTGTCCTAAGCAGAGGCATGCTCGGGAAGACCGAAAATAATTAAATTTTTTCTCCTTACCAACTTTTGGATGTGCGATTTTTGTAATTGAAGTTTTTTGTAGTGCCTTCAACTGCTTCCACTCTACTGGCCAATTCGTCGATCCTTTTCTCCATAGCCTCAATTCTCTCAATATTATCATCAATTTTATTCTAGAGAAAGCAGATGATGAAACATTTTCCAGTCGAGGATTTACTGTACCGAAAGTAGTGTTTATCACGCGTTCAATATCTTGAATGGTGAGGCTTGGTTTCTCCGATATTGTTGGTGTACGAGGGCGAGGTGCACAGCACTTGGCGATTGCACCGTTTTCGAGAACTCTTATGCGAACTGCACAAGACTGATGAGAGGGAGTCTTACACTCCGGGCAGAAAGCTACATCTATAACAAAGCCCTGTCATCAACGGCAGGTAATATCAGATTTAGCATTGGTTTGCTTAGAGTCCATGATTGCGTTCGAACTCATAACGTATTAAACGAAAATCACGGCTGTAGAAAGGTGCACAGTCAAAGCTCACGAACACTTTGAGGTTAACTCCGTTTGAAAAAAAGACAATAAACATGAAATCGAGGCACCGCACAGCTCAGGGATAACACTTTGATAAAAGCAGCAGACTCAGTGTACTTGATGAGAGCCCAAATCTATTCGAACATCATGTCAAGCCAGTATAAAAGTAAATTGTAAAAGGAGCACACGCGACGCGCCAGAACTAGATGGCGGCCATATTGATATTTTCGTGTTACTAATGAAACTTTTATGTTAAAAATTCATATATTTGGGTTGAAAAGTCAACTGTTTTGCAGGAAATACGTCTTTTTGGATTAAAAGTTCAACATTTTAGGATTTCCTTTCCTTATTGACTAAAAAATCTTTTTTTTTATTATTGTGTTTTCATTTAAACTTAAGTTAATAATTAGAAAAAATAAATGCCAACAGTAAAAAATCCTGAGCCAGTAGTATCAAACATATTATTTTTGAAAGGGAAAATAATTATTTTTAATATTTGCCGAATTTAGTTGGAAATTTTTTTTTACACTTAAGCAAATGCAATTTTCTGTTATGTCCCTGTTCAAGGTTTCTAAAGTTAGATTTGAAAAATGACCCTTTTGAAAAATTGGTTAAACGGTAAAATACAATATGATGGTTAATGAGTTTCCCAATTAAGCCTTATTGTTTGAGAAATAAACCAAATGTATACATACCAAATGTATGTATACTGACAAATTTCACGTAAACGTGAATATATATTCTTTAATTTTCAGCTTTTCAAGTTAAATAACATATCGTTGGAATCGTTTTAATTCGAAAATTCGGCAGCAGTTGGCTGAGTGAGGGGTATCCTCGTAGTGGGGGAACTGTTTGCTGGTACCCAGGGCGGAATCGTCATCTGTCCACAAATTAGATAAGGCCCATTAGGACCTCCAGTTAGCTAGTTTTCTGGGCGATGCCCAAACGAGCGCAAGCTACCTGCCCCTTCCAGTGGTGCCTTTACCCCTCACACCTCTATTGCCGCTATTGACCATAAAGCACCTCCGATTACCATTCCAATTGATCCACTCAAAAATTAAAAAAACGGATGGAAGCTATTTGGAAATCATTTTTTCAGAATCTATGGGCTTTCACGAGTCCAGGGGTATGTCATTTTTCATTGACACAAGAATTAAATTTCATCCATACAAGATATGGAAAAGTCCATCAGTACAAGTATTCCAATGATTTGGAATACGTCTTCAAATAAATTGAACATTCTAATTGTGGATTGGTGTAATTTCGTCTTGTGATGTCTGTTAGTTAAGTTCTAAAGAGATACTAGAAACATACTGGTTGGATGTAAGTGATAGAAAGAATTGTTATAGTCTGAATGGAATGATTCACACGCATTCATTGATCATGTGAAATCTGCGCTTTTCGCAGCCCCGATTTTGGTGGAAATGAAGTTAAGTCACTTCTGTAAGTATTTGCCAAATATTGACTGAACGCTAGTAGTCTATCATCCAAGGGTATGATGGGTAATAAGTCATAAGAAAAAAGTGTTTGACTTCTGAAGCGTCTAAAAAGATTAAACCGTAGCAAGAACATAAACATTTTCCTAGTCAGAATTTTTGTCCCTATATTTTTTTGAAAAAACCGAATTTTTGAGATTTTCTTTACCAAGCTTGAGAAAGGTGAAATCGACAACCGATAACTTGAACATTGGGTCAAAATCTTATCGTGGCGTTGTGAATTACTTTCTCGAAATCGATAATTATTTTTTTTTTATTTAAAGTAAAACCTTTCTCCGTACAAAGTCTAGAGAGTTCCGCAAAACATTTCTCGTATGTTTCTTGACATTTATCTTGTAACGATAAACCTACCGTTAACTTATTTTACCCACCCGAGTCCCGTGACTGAAACCACGGCATGCTCTACAAACAACATGATTTTTTAATTTGTGTGTTGGGCGTAATGCGCACATGTGCCACCTGAATCCTCTACTCGTAAATAAATAGGTCAAGCCTTGGGTTAATAATAAAATTGGTTGCACATTTATTCTATTAGTTCCCTATTCGTACCAAATCTACAGTGAGAATAAATTAATCCAAAATAACGCGATAACTAGTCATGGTGCTCGATCGTTCGACCGAACCTCCAGGAGCTAATTTAAATCATAGCTAACAATCTAGTTTAGTGGATGATATGCCCTGAAAATTCCTAACAAAAGAAGCACAAAATTTTTAACCATGAGGTTCTGTTATCGTTAGCGATACGATTCACACGGGTATCATTTTCTCAAAATTAAAATTTAGTGTGCACGAGGCCAACTTGGTGTCCTGAAAGCAAGGTTTATAATACACCAAAGAAAATTCCCGACAGTTTTAAAACTCGGAAGCAAAAAGAGAACAAGAGCTGCAAAACTTCAGTTAAATGACCGCGTGGCATCCGAAAGGTCGAAAGCAAAATACATAGTAGCCTGAATTTTTCCGGGCACATATTAACTTAGGTGACTACCAAAAAGCAGAGAACCAATCAGTCCGGTAGAAATTAGCGACACAGATTTTTCCATCTTTTAAAAGTGAGCGAGAGAAATATAATCTATATTAAAAATACCAGAGCCTTGGGCACTCGGGGGTTTCTCATGTTCGAACCGTTAGACTATACCAAAAACACAACTCGAAAAGAAATCAAAATCTTCGAAAATGAAAATCCGCGAGAATTCTCATCTTTACAAGAGAATAATTGTGGACCTTACCTCCACGTTGAACAAAAGCACGGAAACTACAAAATTATGAACGAGAGCAAAACTGAGTATGTTAACTCGCGTGCAAGGTTATAAAGGCTTCAAGTACCTAGACTGTTCTTTCGTACGTGGCTGCCGAACGAAAGAGAACCCGGCTTGTTAGTCTTTGAGTTCGTAGTCTCGTCTCCTATGCGCGAGTTTCCCCGGCACGACGCTGATTGGCTGCTTGCTCGGTGATGCCATGGGATTGGTGGCTTTTAATCTCGATTCGCTCTTTTAGCTCGTCGT
>JAWWLR010000158.1:63144157-63156524 GCA_035041075.1 Acraspis erinacei | reverse complement strand
CATGCGGTGAACACTAGCCTAGCAAGGGAGTTGTTCACCTCCGGAGAGTCGTGGGACCGGTACCTCTAGAGAAAAAGCTTCTTTAAGTCATTAAGGCTGTTGCTCTTGGTGGTTCGGAACCCACCTTAAACTGTAGGTCCCCCTCCCACCACCAAGTATGTATGAGGTGTGTGGACGAATAGGGAAGAAGGTGCAAGAAAAATGTAAACCCTTAGGGGACACATTAGAAGCTTAAATTCCAACTACTGAATTAAGAGCTGTCTTCATTAAAATTTGGCAGTATTTGTTGTCCCAAATTGGGGATGAGTAGACAAATACTTTTCGTAAGCTTTTCTAGTCGTCACTATTTTTTTGGGTCGACTATTCGATCCCCTTTCCAACTCCCTTAATTTTTCGGGAGAACTAGGCGCAGTTTAGAAAGTCGTCCTGTTGGATTGGAAATTCATCTTTTATGGTAAAAATGTCACATTTTTGTGTTGAAAAGTATCTTTCTATTTGAAAATTAAATTTTCTTCGAAAAATGCGTCTCTTTACCTTGAAGTTTTTGATTAAAAATTGAACTACTTTGCTAACGCTGTTTATGAAAGGCCCCTAAGCTCTAGGTAGGAGGCAGAAAAGGTATAAAGAAAGTTCTAAGATCCTTCTAATATAATGTAAAATGTAACTGTTGAAAGTTAGAGAATCTCTGAAATTTCTGAGATTGGCAAACATGTCATGGTAGCTCCTTCCGGAAATCTCCATCCGTTCGTTGATAACCCAGGATGACCCGATGGTACATAAGCTTGCAGTGCACACAGGGAGTCTAGCATCCAGGCATACAGTCAAGCATGCAGGCTGTGGCCTGGTTAATTACTCACCCCCATCCTGTGCGGCAGGCAGGCTCCGCTGTGTCCCACCCCTTTAGCCCCCGAGCCTTTCCTGTCCAAGCCTGATGGATCACCCAGCTAGTCCGCCACCCACAGAATGGCCAACAATGGGTTTTTGTTTCTTTTTATCGGAGGTAGGCGGATAGAAGGCTGGCCAGAACAGAGTATTTGTCGCTATAGAGAACTCTGCTCAGCACTACTCTTGTGTTCCCCTCGACCCCGCGATTCGATTCGTTCCCTTGTGCTTGTGCAGCCAGCAGGCAGGCTCTTTAACCCTCGAGACAGAAATAAAGGTGAAACACAGGATGACCGATTGCACCACACAATCATTGTTCTTCTGGAAACTATTCGATACTCCATCCTCGAAAAAGAGGCTTCTGTCACTCCATTGATTCAGCTCTCACGCGAATCACTCTTTCCCAAATGAGAAAAAATATTGATGTGTAAACATCTTTCAACCAGCACAAAGAAAAATGGGTTTTATATTTTATTTCTGGTAGTTTTTATACAAACTCATTGTGACCTTCATTTATGTTCGCCGTCTTGATCAATGTGAAAACAGAAAAATAATTCAATTCCTTTCAATATTAGTATTGCTTGAATCGAACCAATAATGGTTTAATTTTATTTGTGTAAATGTTGACCCTGTTTCTTCATTCAAAATGAAAATTTATGTTTTTCTGTGTGAAATCGATAAAATATTTTGTCAAAGCGCAGCATTTTTAGAAGAAATAAAAGAAAAAGCGTCAGTTTATAGACATAACACAATAAATGTCAATTGAAAATTTTGATCCTGAAATTCGATCAAAACGATATTCAATACTTTTATACAGATTTCAGATTTTTATTCGATCAGCAAGGGGCGCATCATGAGTAGAAACTGTCAAGTGTCAGAATTTTCTGACGGATTCTTTTTTGGTCCTAAGAAGTTGTAATTCTTTCAGTTAAAGATTCATCATTTTAGTTGCAAATTCATCTCTTTCATTACAAATTTTATCACTTGGTTGAAAATTTAATTATTTAATTAAAAATTAAACAATTTTGTTCAAAAGTAATTTGTTTTGGTGAAAAAGTCAACTGTTTTGTCGAAAATTTGCCTGCTTGGGTTTATAATTCAACTATTTGGTTCAAAAGTATCTTTTTTGGTGAGACTTCACATTTGGTGGTTTAAAAGT
This sequence comes from Acraspis erinacei, assembly GCA_035041075.1. Lineage (NCBI taxonomy): Eukaryota > Metazoa > Arthropoda > Insecta > Hymenoptera > Cynipidae > Acraspis > Acraspis erinacei. The sequence continues at coordinate 63,154,483 of JAWWLR010000158.1, read as the reverse complement.
TCAACTACTTGGTAGATAATTTTACTAATTGGTACGAAATTAATTCTTTTTATATAAACATGTAACTATTTAAGCTTAAGAATTTAGATTAAAATCCATCTCTTTGGTTAAAAATGAATCTATTTTTGGATTATAATAATTTTACCGTATAATTTTTTTTAACCTACTAATGTATTTATAGTTGAAAATTTAATTATGTGGTTAAAAGTTGAATAACTTTGATAAAAAATCAACTACTTTGGCAGTAAATTCAACTAGTCCGTTACATTTTTTTTAATTCATATTTTCAGATTGAAAATTTAACTGTTTTGTAGAAAATTCGTCCAGGTCGTTGAATTCAACTGTTTACAAAACATATTTTATATTTACCGAAATTTGGATCTGAGGTTGATAATCATTTAGTCTAAACTGCTTGGACGCCGATGACATATTATAATTTGGAAAAGATTGAAGTAAGTTGAATGGAAGCTCTTGATAATTATAAAATACTTGTATAATTATGATTTGCATGCATGTCGTCAACAAGAAAATAATGAAATTAAGATCCTTTCAATATAAAACATTCTTGCTATAGTTGTATTTTCCCCTTCAAAAGTAATAATAATCGTAGAATATTTGGTTTAATTCGAACCTCCTGATATATCTTTCTTAAAATATCAATCTGAACTAATGGTTATTTCCTGAATCATTGTCACGCGTTTTGTGCAATTCCACAGTAGAGCTGTTCTAGCCAATAGTGTCTCTTCTTTTGTGGAAGAGTTCGAGAATCGATAGCATCTCGTTTCGTATCCCAATGAGGATAAAAGAGGTTGGGGAAGTTCTGAAACTGTTCCCTGAGGAAATCAATATGTTAATGCATTGCCTTAAGTAATGAGTCTCCGCAAGAAGAGTCGTCTTTTGGCGCGAATCGGAGCATCGAGAGAGGTTCAGCAGAAATGTGTATATGTATAGCGGGAAAGAACAACCTGTGGCAATTAATCTTGGACACGGAGAGCTTAGGTGTCGCAGTTTAGGGGTGTTAGAGGACAGGTCTGAAGCCGCAGTCAATTCAGCCCAACATCTCTCGCAGAAAGCCTCTAAAACTTTTTATATCGATCGTTACAGAAATATTCTCTTCGTTGCGGAACCATTCTTTGCGAATATTTTTTCTGCTACGATACCATAAACAAATATAGAATCAATAAAATGTATAGTAGTAGACTGAACAAGTAGAAACAATTACGAAAAATTGCTAATCAGTTTGTTGTATTTTGGGAAAAGTATTCTTAACTATAGGTTCGGCAATTCAGTGGATAATTTAAGTTCAAACTTACTATCCCAGTCCAATTAAATTTGTATCTTGGACTGGCCATCGTGTTGCGGTAATGGTGGCAGTTGTACATGGCATGTAAGGCATGCCAGGAGCTTCGCTTATTATAATGGGCACGAAATTTGCATAATAGATACATATGCACGCGCCAAGAGGACTCCTCAACTCTGCCAGAGCCCCCTTGAGATTTAGTTCTCTCCACTCGACAACATCTTAGTTGTTAGTTGTTGCTAGGTATACGTGGCCTATGCAAAGTTATTCTCATTGTGTGAACCCTTTAAGATCCTGGCTCAAAGTTAAGAGCGGCGACTGCAAAGTTTGCTTTCGTTCCAATACTTTAAGACTCTTTGAAGCAATAAGAAATGCGATTCTAATTTTAGATCCTGCAATATGGACCACTATCTGTCATCGTCTAGCAATCTAGGCAGTTGAAAATGTCTTATGATTCTCAAATTTCTTCTTTAAATATTAGTCCAGATGTAGGAATATTCAATGATAAATGTGGAATGAAACCCCTCATAAAGTAAATTCAGCACTTTCATCTTCATCGCTGGAAGGGTCAGCGTCGTTATACTTACAATGTATCATCTTCACTTGGACGGAGCTTGATAATTAAACTTGTTTCTGGAGCTCACGACCTAAGGCAAACTATTCGAGCAGAAATAGTTTTTATAGCAAATTTCAGGGTAAAAATATTATTTGGTTAGTTCTTTATAGAAGAATGTCCTGTACAATCGTTCGCCGAGAGAACGAGCAGCTCGGGACCGAGACCTGCCGAGCGAACGAACACGTGAGGGGACTCCCACCTTCGAACATCTCATTGCGTGTGTTAGTATATTCTAGTCGGTGCCCGCCGGTGTGCATATATGTACCAGCCCCACGGATGGGATAGGTGGGAGTAAGGGGTACTCGTTGGCTCAGTCGCCACATGCTCGTTCGCCCGGCAGGCTCGTTCGCTCAGCGCTCGCTCCCTCGGCGAACGAGTGTACTCAGAAAATTAAAGTAAGGTGTCATTATTTATTGTTACTAGAAAAGTAACAGCATATTTAAAAAATAAATATATTTTTTTTTCAATGTTGTTCTATTCTTTTTACTTATAATTAATTTTGATTTTTAAAATTTAAATTGAAAATGTTATAAATTAATTTTTATAATTAAAATTAAATTAAATTCCGTTGAATTATTTTGAAATATTTTGAATTTTTTAATTCCTTTGACTCCCCTTAAACTTTTTTAATTCCTTTGACTCCCTTTAAACTTCTTTGATTTTATCATCGAATTCTTCTTGAATTCCTTTGAATTATTTTTAATCGACTCTGAATCCTTCGAAAATATTTTTAAATCTACTGAATTCAATAGACCTTCTTTTGATTTTCAGTTTGTTTACACTACAGATCAAAAGTTTGAGTTCACCTCTTTTTCGATGATAGATTAAATTCTCTTAATTTTAGTTATGTAGGAGCTAAAAAATTTTCTCTTTAAATAAGGCAACGCTCTCAAAATTACCCATAAAATGAGCCCAGGGTGAAGCTAAATCGTTAATTTTTAAGTATCGATATTGAAAGAATATTATATATTTCAATGTTTTCTTAAATTTTCAATAACTGTCTTAATAATCAATATTTTTTCATGTTCTGGGCATCATTTTAAATATATTTTTCCTTAGTATCGCCACAGCTTATTAGTATAAAACAACTTAAAGTTCTTGCAACGTGATAAGGATTTTTTTGAGATTTACGCTCATAACGCTGTTGCGAAACGGTGAAAGAATATTTTAAAAATGAGTCAAGGAACATTAAAAAAACATTCATTATTACGGAAGTTGTTAAAATTTTAAGAAAACATTGAAATTTGCACAATTTTTGCAGTATACTTGAAAACTAGACAAATAGGCTTCATACTGGGTTCATTTTATACCAAATTTTGAGAGCATTAAAACCTTTAAGGGGAAAAACTGTTAGCTATGACATAATTAAAATTAGGAGAGCTTAATCAATTATCAAAAAAGAGGTGAACCCAAACTTTTGACAGGTAGTGTAGTTCGCCCAGAAGACTTTTAAATTCACCTTGAATTTTGATGGATTTTTATTTCGTATGAATTACATCGAATTCTTTTTATTTACCTTGAACTTTTCTAAAATCATTCAATTATATTCACTGCATTGCATTTTTTTAAATTCACACTAAAGTCTTTTCAACTCACCTTGAATTATTAGCCACATCATTCCATTCTTTTGAAAGCTCTTGAATTTTTCTAAATTCATTCCAAATTTAATATATTCAATACATTTTTAAAAATATTTTTGGATTGATTTCAATTCACTTGAATTTTTATGAATTTCATTGAATTCTTCTCATTTCCCATAAATTCGTATAGGAGATTACCCAAATATGAGATACCAACTCTGTTTGATGTGATTGCCGAAATTCTATGGACTGAATTTAAATGTAATACAGGTCATTTTAAAGGAAATTTAGTTTACCAGAAGATGCTAAAATGAAAAATGTTATCAATTTTTTTGTGGTTGAAAATACAAAAAATGTAAAAAAGTTATTGTTCCAAACTCTTCAAACTATTCTCATAATATGAGATACCCCAGGTAATCGCGAATAAAATGCAAAAGAAAGTATTATTTTCAATGAAAAACTTTATTGGGTGTTTCTGAAGTATAAGTTTACTGTTATTTAGATATATTCAGTTTTTGCAGTAGTCACAAACCCTTTTGTAACTATAGTTTCCCCCGCGCAGCCAGAGTGTGTTATAAGAACCACAGGTATCTCATATTATGAGAACCACACCGTGCAACTACGCACTTAATACACGTAACCTGTGCAATGAAAAATTTGAAAATTTTCGATATTTTCCTATTTATTTATTCAATCGCCATCCCTCCAAGCAGACTTTACTGCTAAATACTTATTTAATGCATAATAAATAGGGTTTAAAGACTTCCCTTCCAACAACTCGACCACCACCGATTTCACAAAAAGTTCGCTCGAAATCTTTAGAAGCACTATAAAAAATTGAATTTAACACGAAATTACTTTTTCTTCAAGGGCTGCAAGTTAGTAGTAGAACCAACAGAGTGGGCCTCTTACTTTAGCTAAAATCCCGCTATCTCATATTACGAGAATATCTCATATTCAGGTACTCTCCTCTATTAATTTGTATCAAACATGGATGATGGTATTTTTATGGTATAAAACAAGCTAAAAGGGACTGATGTTCCAATGAAGGTGAACTCGAATACTTATGCAGATTTCTCTTACGTATATAAATCATTGGTATTTTGTAATGAAAAAATAAAAAACAAAGACATGTTGAAGGAAACTGCGTAAGATATATTCAGTGATAAGCAGTTAAGTTTTGATCAAATAATTTAAATAGCTAGAATAAGAAACTATAAACTATGATTTGTAAGTTTGTTTGAAGAATAAAAGCTAATCTTTCGCTGCATTGGAATTTTATTTTTTTAGTTGGTATTTCTTCTTATATGAAAATCTGTATAGCATAAAAGCTACATAGCTCTACTTATTCGTGAGAATTAGTGTTCTCCACATGTGCATAAAATTTATGACTTTATTTTCATAATTCAAAAATGTAGCTTTATATGTTTATACAGTTTATAAAGTTTAAGCTGGTACTACGGGAATTATTACTTTACAACTCAGGTATTTTTCAAGATTTGTTATTGTATTAACTTGCTATAAGAATCTAGATTGCTCAAATTCAAAATAAATCCAAATTATAAAATTATAATTTCTGATTTTCAGAAGAAAAAAATAAGAAAACTGAAATAAACAGGCAATAGAATCACTAGCACAAATTCTGGTTCCTATTACCGCACCAAATTTTTGGGAAAGACCGAATAGAACTCAATTTACATCTGCGGTGAAAATTTTATTTTTAATTTAAATTACCGAATAAAAACCAGTTGGACCCAAATAAATGCCAGTTTTTCATTTCAGTGATAATAATTATATTTCGCACTGTCACCTAAAGAGGGATGCATCTGAATAAAAGCAGTATTTTACTTTCTGAATGTGATTGCCACATAAGAAGTGAACATTTTCATTTTATTTTAGAATTTCAGATAAAAAGGGAACGGATGGAGGTTATGTGTCGACTGGACCAGAAAGTTTAAAAATAATAATTTCCATTCTTGTTGAAAAATAATAATTTTGTATACTTTTAAGTCGTCTTAAAAAAACTGCAATTTTGTCCACGCAAGCGCTTTCACTCCACAGAGTCTAGAGAGCCATCAATTCAATTCGACAACCAATTTTTTATTGGAGACGCGATTTAGCATAAGTAAATTAAATATTTACACTCATACGAGCACAAATAAAATTTCCATGTGTAATGATACACAAACCAAGAGATTTTTGCGATATCATTCTCGACAAAAACAAGTGTAGAAACACGTGCCGAAAAGCTATTATTAAAAAATAGCAAGAGATAAGAGAAGTCTGGAGTCTGCTTAGAATGACAGGATGATGGCCTTTATCATAAATATTGTGTAAATATATTATTTGATTCATGACACAAGATGTTGGTCTTTCATGAGGAAATATCTACAATTTATGCATGTTTTGACGAGGAATATTTAAAATTTACGACCGTGTCTGAATGTTCGTATATGACATTTGGAGAATTATGTATAATCTTGTAAGTGTACTGACACAATATTCGTGTAATGAGAACTTTTGGGGGCATAAGGAAGTCAGATTGGACATTGATGAGATAACTTGGGCTCTATAACGGCGGCTGGTGATATGGAGCCAAGGAATTCCTCAGTATGAGAGAGGGTTTAACCCAAGTTATCTGCAGTGTTATCCGACTAACCCGTACATCCGCTGGAATATAGGGTTGATACCTCCGAGACGGTTACGTTCCCTATCCTAGCCTTTTACAATCTTAATGCTAGCAATCACGAAGGATCAGTTTGTGACGCTAATGAACTCCGACAACTTTGGCTTCTGGTACGAATAAGCACCTGGAAAAGTTTCTCTACATTAAATAGCTCTTGAAAACTAAGATTTTTGAAAAAGGGTCATCTTATTTGATAGAAAAAGTACTTTTGTCAAAGTCAGAGATGAAAAGTCCCTCTAATTAGATCAGTTCGTTTCACTGTTATACTCATATATTTAAACAAGAAGAATTCTGTGATAAAAGGACCAGCTTTCATTATCTACATAGTAAGCCTAGAAAACTAACGACATTGCACCTTCTCTTTTCACAAAGGTCGACTGAGCTGGTATTTGCTGATTTTTCTCGATCTCTTTGAGATTATCAGTTAAAGTCACGAAGATGTAACTAATAGGATTGGATGTAAAGACAGCACTGAGTGGAAGATGTCGATCAAGATTGTAAACTCGTTACGGGTAAATTACCCTCTGCGTCAAACGGAGGACGTCTTCCAGATTGAAAGAGAGAAGTCAACGCCCATGAGGGGCGTAGATGAGCAGGACGAAGAAAAGGTGAGGTTAAATAACAGGGTGCGCTCCGATCGACATTAATCACTATCTGAAGCAAGTAGATAGCCTTCGAATGCTCGCTTTCTAAAGCAAGGTGAAGGGGTAGCTGATAGATGGAGGTGATGAATGGCTCCGCGACGCGAGGTGATCCATCATCTCAGTCGACATCGCAGGAGCTGCCTACCGCGAAAGCGAGTAGGAGAGATTTTGCGCGAAAGGTCACCACGGATAATTCATCATTCGGACGTCGTGAGCTGTTCCGAAGCTCTTCTCCGTTTCCGTCCTTTGAACGTCACCCTTGAGTCTACCAACTACAAGGGTCTGCGTACGATGTCCGGGACGACAGACTGGACAGCCCGTTTCTCGCTTCACTGAGAAAATGGATCCTCAAGAATACTTGAGGAACCATCAACGTCCGTCTGACTCCTCGGTTAGACGTAATGAATGAAAGCTAAGTGGTAATTATCGCTTGCTTCTAACTTCGTCAACTTTACCTGCGCCCTTGAATATCTATCTATTCATTCCTTTACCAAACAAGCTGTATCATGTTAATTATCAGCGGAAGCTTACAAGAAATTGTCGCTGATGAGCCCAACTTGATCCAACAGATGGACTGACACTAATTGTAAGTGCAACCTTTTGCAAACTCTTATCTACTAAAACAATAGATAAAATCTAACAAAGTTTACACAATATCAAAATAAAACTTCTTGTCGCATGAACTGAATATATTTAAATATCTGTTGAACACGAAGTTTGTGTCGTGCCCTCGCAGCTCAACCCTAAAAACATTCATTGTCATTAATAGACTGCAACCGTCTTCCATCTCGCTGAGCAAAGCTCAGAATCGCCAGCAGACAGAGACACATTAAAAACGTCCGTTAGCGAGGCTCCGTTACACCAATCACAATTACTCGGCGATCTCTTTGTAAATTGCCTAGATTGAGAGATAACCCGCTCCTTCAACTCGGTCCAATAATTTAACGTAATTAGGAGCGTGACATGCTGTAGGTAGGTTGATATACGCTCAAACCTTCAATGCAGCATACGACATTACAAGCCCAACTTGCTTCGAAATAAGCTCGTGTCGAATCAAAGACTACTTCGTTATTAAGTCGTATATCAAACAGAAGATTTAGGGACCAGCTGGAACTGAAACAATTGATTCGATGTTCTAGTTGTGTTTTAGATACACCTTTGATTGCATTTCAAATAAGAACAATATTATTCACCTTGCATCCTGCTTTTTATCTTTGATTGCAATATCAAGATCTTGGTAACTCTTTGATTTATATCAGATACAGATGCTGTTGAAGGGATAATAGCGAAACTTTAAACGCTGCGTGAAGGAATAATATCAAGATTATTCAAACATTGATGCATCTATGGAAAGTAAATAGACATTTGCAGAAATAAGTACTCAGTAACTTTAATTCAGAGTTCTTATTATTTCCAGATGAAAAACTAACATATATGATTTGGAATTACAGTAAAAGGTGTTTTCAGAAATTTACGCAATAATTATTCTTAAAATTATTAACATTTTTGTATATTTTAATAATGAGGTGCATCCTTTAAAAACTCATTTGTTGAATTTTTAGAGTTAACAGTGTTTTTTCGACTCACGGAAAAAATCCAGATTTATAACAAGTGCGAAAAATTCTGATTTATGGATGAGGAATCCTTTTTTTAAAGAACTGTATGCTAGAGTTTGACATTCAAAATTCAGCGATACACGCAATGAAAAAACATTATTTCCACTTTCACAAATAAGACATAACGTTCAGCTGCCAGAAGTGATGTATCATCCCATATGCAGAATTAATAAGACTCAGTAAGCTGAGTTGCAAAAAAGTATTCTATTTGTTATACCTAAGAAATAGTAATCAATTGTAATAACTTATCACTCCGAATTCTGACCTAATATATATAACGTTTTACCCATCTTCATGATTTAATTAATTTTTTTAGTAATATAGAGATAAAGTGTGAGAAACCATCCCAAGGTGGATAAAAATACATTCGAAGTCATATATTGATAAATGATGAACAAATAGGAAACGTATTACATAACTAATTAAAGCTGGAACATTCATTTTAAAGATAACAAAGCCATCACTTGAATTATTACTCATTTATCCTTTATTTATATTTTTTGAACCCGTTATTTTATTAAATTTAATTAATTTTGTTCAGATTTTATTCATATCCGATTAGTTGTATAAATCTAGAAATCGCATTAAAAAGTTTTTTATTATGGATTAGTTTTCGTAATATGAATTATGGAGAAAACACATTTTCGATGATAGTTTTACACTGTGAACCATATCTCAAGTTAGATATGACTAATCTTGTTTTAAAAGGGATCCAGGCAAAGATCATCGAATCTGCAACGATTATTAGTGCCATTTTCCCTGATCGATTTCGCAGTTGAGGTGCAATGAATCGAAATATTAAAAAAGACATTGTTTTACACGAAAAGGAACATACAAAATTTCGAAAACCAATCCATAATGAATTTTTTCAATACAATTTTCAAGTTTAGCAGGCTAAAATTATTTGGAAAAATATAGCGTCTTTAAATTTACAACATTTTTTTTATTTGTAGACTAGTGATATTGTTACACAACAAAATCTGCCCACAGCGCTGGAACATTCTGATCGCGCACGTAGCTCGCTTCACTCGTCAAATTTGATCGGATTTTAGGCGCTAATCTGTTGGATATCGCGCTTCGCGCTCGATAACATAAACGGCCAACCATTGACAACTGAAATTTAGCGCTTTTGAACTAACTTTTGTCAAAGCTCTTTCGGCTTTATCGTACACATTCTCATGACTTGTTTCGTGAGAAAAAAAGGCTAAAGGAAATTTTCAGATCTAATTTAAAAACAATTTTGTCATTAAACATTTTATTGTATCTAGTGTCTTTTTCAAAAATTTAAATCGTTTATTTGTAGCATCATTTTTCACAATTAAAGCAAAAACTACACGATGCATAAAAAAGTGATTCAGACCAAATTTGTAGATGTATTCTGGATGAACAATGTTTGTCTTTTCATTTTTTTCCTTACATAGATAACCGAAAAGTGGAATTTTTTTATTACCATTTGTCTCGATTTAAATGAATAATGTATGAAATATCAAAAAATGGTTTTCACAAAATTGATTTATCTTTTTTATATGAACAACTTTTCTTCTCAACATTTTTTCATACCTCGTATAGTTTGAGTGAGAAATAGAATTTTTGATTTTTCAAAAATCATTTTCAATAAATAATAACAAAACCATTGGTAAAAAATGGGTGGTTTACGAAATTGTTCTTTACTCTTATGCCTTATAAGGCCTTAAGCTGTATGTCAACCCAATGGGCACAAATGTCCAGAAACGTTATTAGAACGTTCTAAAAACATCCTAAGTCAGGACAAATCACGTTCTAAAAACACATAATGTTCGAAAGACGGTTTTAGGACGTATTTGGGACATTGGACGTTTTCTGGACGTTTTTTGGCCTGACTTAGGACAGTTTTTTGGACGTTCT
>JAWWLR010000158.1:63051348-63063104 GCA_035041075.1 Acraspis erinacei | reverse complement strand
ATTTCAATTTTTGAAATTATAAATGATATTCGGATCATATACAGTCGTATGATGATGAACGGATAAAAGTACTGGATACCAGTGGCGTGACAGTACTTTATTGTTGGTCTTGAAAGGGGGCTCGTTTTCAGCATCAAAAACTGAAAAATGATAATATAATGTGTATTTTCAGTAGTATTATACTAATTAAAATAAATTTTCTTTCTTAAAAGTAGTTTTTGTTTATTAATATTATTATTTGAAAAGATAGGGTATAGCTAAGAAAAACTGGACAGGCCCTGACAAGTTTGCCCTATGTAGGACAAAAATCTGCAAAAGCTTTACACGTCATGCATGGCCCTTGTCAGTTTACCCAACCAGGGCCACGCCAGAAGTAGGGAAAACTGGTCAGTGCTTTACCAGGCCCACGTTTATATTTCTGCACGGGTTTTAGAGGCCAATGGTCAGAAGGCAAATATGGGAAGTCAAATGATCGAGGTCTAAGATTATTAGTTCAAGGGTCAGAAATCATAGACCACTGGTCAAAGGTGAAGAGTGTAGAGCATAGGTGAGGGATCAATGGTCAAGTCAATATATAAGCTCATACTTCTCGAGATATCGCCCACTGATTTCGGTTTTGTCCAAGTATAACTATCTATAATCCAATTTATAACCCATAATTGCAACTCTCAAGACAATTAGAGTCAAGTCTTTTATTAGGAGCCGTCTTCTCTTTGGTTCCTGCATACGAAATACGTGCTCCCTCTCTTTGCACACTTGATTTATGCAACGTGCTGACGTGGCGCGGTGAAATAAAGAAGGATGAATAATATTAGCTTTCTGAGGGTTGCGGCGGACGAGAGGATTCGTATAGAAATCCAACGGGTCTTCGCGAGTAAGCTTTCTAAATAATTCAGGGACGATGAAGATGAAGAACCGCGGTCTGTCTTATATGTCGGTTTTACACTAGGATGATATAGGGCGGTCCGTGTCTCATGAAAGAAACTAAAAATTCACGCTGAGGTGCTAATTCAAATAAATATTGCCTAGGATGATTTAAGGTGTAATAAAAGATATAAATGATGACTTGAGTGCCCTTTCCTTTTTTTAAGTAATAGACAACACAAAAAATTAGTTTTTAAATTGTGAATTCCAGAAATCAAATTTAGGAATGAGTACTGAAACCCATGTGAAAATATTTCATTACGCTGTTGATTTGACTCGATTAGAGTAAAATCATTTTTCACGCTTGACAGTTGGCTACATTTTGCTAAAATTAAGCTAGCTAATACGCTGGAAGCAAGTATAAATGGGCAGTAATCCATATTTTACATTATATTTTGGGTCTGCAAAAAAGTTTTCCCATCAATATTCAACGTGCTTTAAAGCCAAAATTAACCATTTTTTGAGCCTGTGAAAGTCCTCTCCATACACGGAGAAAAAAGGAAGTTCAGTTTGGCAATATTGATGTGCAGATAGACCATATTAGGACAGCCCTTTGGGACAGCCCTCGATGATGGTTAAAGCGACCATATGGATGGATAGTTCGACCATATGTATGGATAGTTCGACCATATAATTTCGACCCTCTAACTTTGACCATCCATTTTTCTCCGTATAAGATCCCATGTTTTTTGACACGAATTTAAACAGTGATAATTCAAATTTTAACCTGGGATGGGCCCTTAAAAAACGCATTATGTGAAGAAAAAGCATTTCTCCGCAAAACAAAACTAATATGAATGATTTTTAATCAGACCGATGCAACAGCTGGATTTCTTTAAGTGCAAATATAAAAAAAAGTTTTTGTACACAAAAAATGCTGTAAGTTTGTCCCGTCGCCTAATACACTCACCTATCTAAAAGTTTAAAAAATTCATTTGAAATAAATTAAATAAATCATTTATGTTAAACTTTGATTCTCTGAAATATTATATTTAATATAAACTTGTTATAATTTTAATATATGATTGAATTGAAAGAAAATGTTTTTAAATATTCTTTAGAAAAAATCGTTGTTGAGAATACAGTTAGTATATTAAGATTTCAATCAGCTTAAATAATTATTGTTTATTATCTTGAATGTTTAATAGTATAATTTAATTATTACTTGATCTCAAACAAATTCAGATGTTAAAATCGTCCGAGTGCAGGTGCATCGCGCATTGGCATTTCACGAATATATTTGACTGTTATATATTTTTTATATCACAATGATAGAATATTACAAGTTTGGGTAATTTCGAAAGAATCCAAATTTGTTTTCCTTATTAAAATTGGATAACGACTTCTGTCTGTCTACGCAAGGTAACAATTATCTTAAGTTTCAGGTTATATTGAGTCGAACATCATTTAACAAAATGTTTATTATTTAAAATTATAATTTGAGTCTAAATAACCTAAAATAGATAGAATTTTAAATTATATTACAAATCATTGGTTCTCTGCTTACTCACTATGTTTTTATTGTTTATTTTGAATTTAAAAAATTTATCATAACCTCAACTTGATTGAATGTGCCATATGGTTGACATTTCATACCCTTAATCTGCTTTTCGTTTATATGCGAGCATTAAAGGTTAATTTTAAATTCACAAATACGTTATCAATTAATTGCTTAAATGACCAGAAATAATTAAACTCCTCAAATATTTACTGCCGTTATTTTATAGAACCATTCATGTAACATCTCGGATATTTCAGTTGAACATTTTGAATATTTGAGTGTAACATCTGATAACTGTTAACATCTAGATTGCTGTCCTATAGTTAAGCATAAAATATGTTTACCCTGAACACCTGGATGTTACGTTTGGACATCCAATTTTCGCCATGTATGTATTGTAATTCCCTAAACCTTTTATTCCAAAATAATTATTTTCTGAATTCACTTTCGTAATTTTTCTTTAAGTCCAAACCATGATTCTGTCTAGAAACTATCTAAAATCTGGAGTATTCAAATATTTTAATTCGTAACGAACTCCTGCATAGCTTCAAGACTCGGACTATAGAACAGAAAGGTTTTGCAACATGCAGCAAAACTACACAACGCCAGTGTAGTGCCAGGATAGTATTGGTAACAGTAATTGGAATATATCATCTATGATAAGTACATACGTATAAGCAACTTAGCATCCCATTAATGAGACTAATTAGCACTTTGAATGCTACCTGATAAACTTTTCAGTGTTAGTTAAATCAATCGTTCATTAAGCGACTCGTTTCAATCCGCGCAACTTGTTCCTTGCGGAGAGTCTTCTTTTAGAGTGAATCGTGCAACTTCAAGCATTGCAAATTTAGTGAGCAGGCGCTCGTAAGGCTCGAGTGAACATAATCATAAGGTGCCAGCAGATTGAAAGTTAATTGCAGTACATGGGCCGGATCCTCGTGTTATCAGAATTCAAATCGATGATGATGCGACAGGATGACGGCGGCAGATTATTTATCGCCATGCCAATTAACATTTATGGCGTTATTACTCGCTGCAATGTAATTAAGCAAATCTTTACAGGAAATGGTTGGCCCGAACGCTTAATTATCTCCTAATGAACCGACTCGTATCTAACGGACCGTCGATGAAGATGTCTCGAAGCTAATTGCTGTTTCGATATGTCGTACAGAGCCAGAAGAAAGTCTGCAAGATACAAAATGCATGTGTGCCCCAGAGCTAATCATGTGAAAGCTAATACGTTCGCAGCTTTATTAGCATTTTTTTTCCAATTTAATCGCATGGTCAACAATCATGCGACCCCCGGTTATCAATGGATCAATATTTTTAAAAAAATTGATCATTTATTCAAAACGTTCACATAATTGATTTATTTGACCGTTTTTTTAAGAGCCTGCAATATTTTCTGTCATGTTATCAAGAGTAGGTGTATATACAAATGTAAAAGCAGTACTTGGCAGTACTTATCGCTCTTTTCTGACATTAATAACTCTTTAGAGAAACAGATGTTGCCATAGGGGAAACATATATTCCCACACGCCAAGATTTCGTGACCAGATGCACTGGATCACGAAGCGCTAACGCTCTAGCAGCCATTTAATAAGAATCCCATCGGGCTGATTTCGTGACGGCGGTCGTACGTGTTTCCGTGGACATTATGAAAAAAAATAAGAGTCAGCGGCGGCGGTAACGGCGGCTTCTCTCCGCAGATTTTTCGTGACAAGATAAGCCACGTCCTGTTTATTCTGCACTGCCTGGGCGTACGAAGATGCTCGTTAAGCCTTTTAGTGGCGGCCTATCGCACGAGCAATACGAGCACCCACAAAACCATATATCACCGAGCACAGGGGTACGATCTGACCAGAAAAAGACAAGTATTCTACATCTAAAATTGTTAGGCGTTCGCAGTGGTGTAACATGCACAACACAAAAAAGGGGTAAGTGTTTAAGAAACACACAGTTAGTCCAATCCACCATTTTTCATGTGGATTTCAAGCGATAAACTAAGCATACAATATCTGATCATTTAAACTTCGTGAGTCTTTACGTGGAGACATTAAAATTTATGTATTATAATTATGGACACGTTGATAAAGTTAACATGCATATGAAATTGTAAAAATAAGACAAATTATGAGTTTAATTCAAACATAAATTCAACAATGCGCATGAGTATCAGTCGGATGGACCAAGCATATCAGAAATTAAAAAAAAAATAAAGAATATCGTGGCCATTGTTATTCATGCATGATCGAAAATCCTATCAGACATTATATGTCAGTAAATATCGATAATCATGATTCTATAAACGCAGTTTGTTCATTTACTTGAATTGAATGGTAATCTGAGTCGCCGTTTTCTTCTACACTTTTATTAGGATTTAGAAAGTGATAAAGTCATCTCGTAAAGTACATGTTATTTCACTACGGAATCGGGATTACTATTTTGTCTTCACGAATCAGATTGATGCCCGAAGCTTACACCAGAAGAACGGTTACACGTTGATCTTGAGAAGGCAGCTCCCGTTCACAACGGATTTCTTCTTCGCTCGTTTCCCGATAGGTGATTACGTAGCCGTACATACGTTCCTCGATTTTTCAAGTCAGTCGACAGGCAGGGAGATACGCTATCTGCGTCTCTCAAGAAGCACGCTCTCGTGAATGTCGACAAGGTCCAGATCTCACGATCAGTAGTATATCGCCAATCGTCATTAACCAAGAATCGGTAGCTGAACGAGGCACGAAGCAATAACTGAGCATGTAGGACTGTAATTCAGTAGCCAATTAGTTATTCGGTGCTGGTGAAGATATCAATCTTTGTTCCTGCTAGCAGTGCAAGTAATAGTTGGACCTGTAAGAAAAACTCGATCTCACGAAAGTGCAAAATCTGTACTGCAGACGCCTTGCTAAATGTATTACAAATTAAATTATTTACTTCGACAAACTTTCTACAAAATAAATAATAAATCAAGGCAAAAGAGATAAGTAATTGGTAGGATCAATATTTCTTTTTACAGCTAGCTAGATATGATATCTGTAGTGGCAACGGAAACGAGCAAGTTTGGATTCTTACCGATCTTGGATTCAAAGTCTTTGAACTTGCGGCAATTAAGAACCCAGCTTTCAATTAGCTCAGTCGAAACTATCGGTTCGCTGGCACCCGATAAACTAACGAGGAGCCAGGCCCCCACACGAACGGTGTCCAAGGAAACCCACACTTTCTTGAAAGGTGAGTTATGCTCTCCCAAAGCTATAACTTAGCCACATGGAGTTAATGCGTGCTTGTGCAATCGTGCCTCCCGGCAGGGCCTTCCTTGCTAATGAGTAGGTGTTTGTTGGACATCCTGACACGTTTTACGATTCACCAGTTACCTCTATACGCGCTCGATAGATAGAGCTACATGGCAACGGCAGCCGACGCCGCCGCCAGGCAAGATTGGATAGGGCCCTCGGATGTGATTTACTACGGTCCGCCCGTACGATTTCATCCGAGAGCATTCAAGAGGGTGTATCGGTCGCTCGTTACTCTTCTTCCCTTGTCGAGTAGAATCGACTCGTCGATCTGACGAGGATTAAAAATTACGATCGATATTAATGTAAAGTAGAGTCGGACTCGAGTCGTGAAGATCCTGGTCAATGCTGACTCGACGTGTCTCATTGATCTTACTTTATGCGTTTTCCAATGCGACGACTATGGCAGGACGTCCCGACTAATTTATCTCGGATGTTATCGCCAAGCGTGTATCCCAGATCCTGCTGCGATGGCGAGAATCTATGGAAGTAAATGGGAGACAAAAAACGAAACAACATTGGTGAAGACTTTAATTTTCAGAAATGATGGTCCCTGTCAACTAACCATGGTAGCATTAATATAAATAAAATCTCTACCTTTACATGTTTAATTCATATCATCGGTTCAAAAATGTGTACCTACCAAGTGTGTTTAGGCAGTAAGAGCTTTGGTTACATTCGTGTAATTTTTTGTTCCAGAAAACTCTTTTGTATTTTCTTCGAAAGTGAGATCCTTACCAGAATTCCCCGAAGGAGGGTCTGTAGCGGTAACGTCAGATGCGCTATTTCGGTTCACGCCGTATTCGCTCGTAAAAGTCGCCCAAGGCGTGGGCATCCATCCTAATTAACAACCATGGAACCAGGTACGGGATCATCTGATATGATACTACAACGAGGAGAGTATAATCCGCTCGTTACCAACACGAAGGACCCCGTAGGCACTCCGTTAGCAGGACCTCTTTGCATCGTCCGCTAAAACAGATTCATTTGCCGGTTTGCTTGTGATAGCCGCTTTGTCTTTGCAAAACGAACATCTATGGTATAACATCCAAAAAACGTTTGCTTTCAATCAGTCAGATTTAAAAAGACAGTACCGAAATATTTATGAGTAATTTAGGATGTCATCAATTCCTGGTGAGCAAAGTGAAATGCCCTATCGGTAGTCAGCTATAAACGAAGATACAAACCACCGCATATGCCGTAACAGCGACTTACGCATCTCTGCTGTTGATAGAGGCAGCCAGTTCCGCTTTATGATCCCATAAATATCTCAATAGGTTCTTAAATTACCTCGTCTCAGAGTCGACCGAGGTACCGGGTTACGACGTACGTTTTATCCGCTCGAGTTTTCGGTGGAGACGTTAGTGTTATTTATGAGCTCGTTTATCAAGGTGGCACCCCCTTCCCCTATCATTGAGCTCGAAGCAGACTATCTGCCACTGCGAAGCCAATCCCGAGATATATCGCTTCGATACGAATCCAGCACGGAGAGGCCACGAAGTGAGCACGGTTGCTGATCCTTCTTTCAACTTTCGCCCGGAGGCCAGGAGTTGCAGTTACAGGTTCCCGCAGTGATAAATGCTCGTAAAGAATCGTGCGATAGCGGCAATTAGTGGCTCCTCGTTTGTCTCCTTGTCTTCCGTAGCTCGATGGGTCCATGCCCAGCAGGGCGCTTCCTCTGGTCCATACGAATCGCCTAATAACTTCCAAGTCACATAAGCTTTCGATATTTTTCTTCTCTTTACACACCTACATTTCCCAACCTACCTAAACCTTGGCACTTCCTTGCTTGCAGATAGAATGATCACGATTGATAATCTGAGGTATCTTGGCATATGCTCTGATAGCAAGATAAATCGTGAGACTCGACAGGGTGCCCGACCCATTTTGTCCCTGACAGCGTGGTGGGTAAACGTCCGATCACTTTTCAGGTGGTCAAGGGGGTGACAAACCTACCCTTTCTCCAATCGTATATACGTATCGGTACCCCGAGGTGCACTATCTGTTCTCTCCCGCAAAAATTATCAAACCCCTAAATTATCTCTCTATTTAACCAACATCAAAACCAAGCTTCAAAAGAATATTCTGGGTTTCAGAAACGATAATGTTGAGATTAAACCAGGGCTCAGGAGATTACAAAATCAGTATGCTGCTCTATTCAAATAAGATTCCCTAGAACTACCAAACATGGTAAGTTTAGTCAAACAGAATGTGAATTACGGCCGGACGTAATTATGAAAGTTTAAGGTTTAATGGTTTATATTTTCCTTTCACATGCAACTTCTTACAACTGCTCATACGCGAATTGTCCTGAAAGCATCAAACCTCGTGTCTGGCTCTAACGTAAACTGAAAACCATTCCATGACGAAATAATGGAACAACGGATAGAAAAGACGAGGGAGTGGAGTCAACGCAGACAAAGATAAATAAATGAAGGAAACGTCGCTCGCGCACAAAGAGAAGCAATATCCTTCCCTTTAGCTCGTGGACCAACGCGGGGAGCTAACAGCCGCTGTAGTAAACAAGCTGCTTTTCTGCAGAAATGCAGTGTGCTCCCAGTCTTTCCTCTTTTATCCTTTCATCTTGCATCCCATTCTACTCGCTGTCCTCCTTACCATGCTTTCTTTTCTCTTTCAGAGGTTTCAGGCTCTTTTGCCACTACAAACCACCCCCGATCACAACTTCTGCTTACTGGCCACGACCACCCCCTCGCACCTCGATCCATTTTCTCGTATTCCCAGATACTACTCCACTCTGTTTTTCTTTATTGACGCCCAGTACCGGTGATTACAGTGAGCCACTTAATTCATTTTACCCTGGCACCCAGCAATTTTCTTTCTAAATTCTCCTTTCAGGTATCCACGAACACCTGCATTCTGTTTTTACCAACAAACACAATGAAGTACTAGGAACTGTCTCTTTCAAGATTTTTTAATTTACTAGTGCTATAGGGTGAGTTGAAAAAGTAAACATTTTGAAAACAGCAAACTTTCTGCGCTGAATTAATATTCCTTATATAACTTTAAGAAAAAGTGAAGAAATTAAAAAGGATGTTTCGAAAGAATAATAGTAACTGATATCTAAACAGCAAAAGATTAGACAGTAGATGACTGATTTTTTTTATTATCAACAAGTAACCAGAAATAATGTTCGAAATTGCTAATGATCGAGCCTCGTTGTTGCAATTTCTTATCACGGAATAGAGATCTAGAATTTTGCAAATATTTTATTCAATTCTTGCATTGATTAAAATCTGGATAGTGTCCAATTTTTCTGAACCATTAATTGAAGACTCAAAGGATATTATATAGATGTATCCCACAGAATCTGTTAGCCGGTAGCTGATGAAGAGGAGTCATTATTCAAAAGGACACACGCTCAGAGGCCACGGGCAGTTTTGTATGGAAGACATCCGACAAATGGGGTTGTTCCGCGGACAGCCGGGTTATCTCGGTCAGTCGTCGAGTGGCCACCCTAAATCACTCGCTTCTCACCCTCGCTTCAACCCCACGTTGGCATCCACCATCTCGATAAAATCTGGAAACCTCACGTTTCTCTTGATTTTCGTTTTTCCGAGCGAAACTGTTTTCTCAGCTCCTACTTCATATATACTCGCATAATAAGAAAGATGGAAAGTCATCCTTCTTATCAAAGTTGTAGGCACTAAAACAAATCTCCTTCATCAGATTGTACTCTATTTTCCATTCTGTACTTGATTTAATATGATTAAATTTTCATTCATTCATATTTTATTAACGGTTCGTTACCACAATAGACAGCAACTAACTTTGAAAACCACCTATTTTTAATTTTTTTATTTGAATAGTCACATATATTTTTACTCATCATAGTAGTTGAAGGGACTACAAAAAAATATTTATTCTAACCACTTATATTGCCATTCTATTTATATTATCGCGAATTTAAGTTTAAATGAAGAGCGATATGAGGCACAGAACTTGAACTGATTTTATGATTCGTCGTCAAGGTATGTATGTTATACACGCATGTATTTATATGAATAGTGTGACAGTGACAGAATTGATAGTGAGTAGACTGATTAATAATCGGATTGAAGATAGATGGTTGACCATATGTATAAATGTGGGTAAGGCAACATTTCTCTCGCTTACTCGACCCTCAAGGCTGCTTGAGTGATCACCTTCATTCATCATTCAGACAACACGAGTTCATCTCACCAGATACATACTACATAGGCGTACATAGTGTTTGTATTATTTCTAGGTTGATCTATACATTTAGATTCTTAGATGCCAAATCATCGATCCAGATTTATGGCACGTCTCGTAATTATCTGACCTTAATTATTTGTTAGAAGCCTACTGTGAAACAAATTTTTTTAATGCTATATGTCGCAGGATTTTAAATGCGTACATTTTAATATTGTTATACTATAAACTATTTTTATACTTAGACGTATAGAAACGAAATGTCTTATAAGACTTGCAAAGGATAGAATTGAGTAGTACTCTATTCTACACAGTAAAAAAAGGATCACTTTTGTACAGAACATTTTGCTCAAAAGATATATTGGCTCTCAAGATCTTAATGATCTGTCGATTCGAATCAATTTAATCTTAATTTTTGGGTCATTTTTCAGACTCAAGAAAATGGCCGCCCATTTTTCACGCCGATGTCATAACGACATAACCTGCAAATTATATCTGACCACACCATTATGACCTTCATGATCATTTTGAACATTTTTTTACTGTGCACTTTTTCTACCATTATTCTCTCTATTTTAGCTTCCTTATAGATTCCGCTAAAAAATTTTAGGAATGGAAATAAAGTTCCTTAATTTCTGGTTTTCAAAAAGAAGACACATGAGGATAAATAATTCTTTCATGCGTAGAAAGCAGTTCGTATTCATTGAAGAATAAGCCATTAATTTTACAAAAGAATTTAATAAAATCAATATATATTTCTCTTGTTAGATGGAAATGTATAATTTAATTGCAATTAACAATCTCAAATAGATATTAAATGCTGCTAATTCAAATGAACGTACATATATATCTACTCTGACACAATAGCCAAATGTAGTTATTAATCTGTCAAATTTCTCATAAATAGCTCAATTTAGCTGATTCAACAGTTTACATAGTATATTCGCTGATTTGAATTAGCGGTATACTTTTCGCTGATTCAAGTTTAGAGAGTGTTCATTCATCTACAGCACAAAGAGGACATTCTCTATAATTAATACATTTAAAAAATGTGTACCGTATCACAAAAGTGCCTTGAATTAGAACAATATGGCGCATTATTTTTTATAGTTTAGAGATTCTTATAGTACTTATTTGATAATATCTTGAGGTATGTGTATATAAATTTGAAAATAAGTTTTGGAAAATTGAAAAACATTCTATTACGGGCCCACAAATTCTGTTAAACTTTTTGTATATCCAGTTTTAGTAATGAATAATAATATATCATTATAATATGAAAAATAGATTTGTTTTCCAGTTAGAGCTATTTTTAAAGGTACAAAAAACGAGTTTTTTTAGGTAATGTTAAATACACATTTTTATGACAAAATTTAAACATGTCTTGATTGAAATTTCTTTAGCAGCTAATATTGTAACAGTAGTTGTTTTGTTTTGCATTAAGCAAATTTTTACTCGCATTTAAAAAACAATTTTTAAATGTTGCATTCTACAAAATGTTGGTTTGTATGATAGAAAAAAATTACATGTTCCTTCAATAACAAATTTATTTATTAACAAATTAGAGTTTTCAAATCCGTACACAGAGCAGAAGATGTTATCCGATCGATCTAAAATTTGGAGATATTTACAGCTATAGAGTAAGTAAAATTTTTATCCAGTCCGTTAGGATCCGCTACTATAGTGTAAAGTTAATAATTTTATTGAAACAAAATTATAAATTACACCATTAACCCGTTTCCCTTTCGGGGTAGGCGTGACTCACTCGGTGGGGAAGGGAGTAGTGTGAAGAAGGGGTTATAGAATTTTTAGATTGATCTAGAACTATCGTATTATTTATTTAAATA
>JAWWLR010000158.1:62789236-62800548 GCA_035041075.1 Acraspis erinacei | reverse complement strand
TTTGAAAATTCAACAATATGGTACAAAATTAAACTATTTGGGTAAAACTTAACTTTACTATTGAAAATTTATAGTTTTTCGTTGAAAATTAAACTACTTTGGCAGAAAATAAAACTTTTTGGTTAAAAATTAAACTATTGATTTGAAAATTCAATTAATCTTTTAGAAAATCGTATTTTTTCGTTGAAAATCAATTTTTTCATCTGAAAATGTAACTATTACATTTTTGGTTGCAAGTTTTTTTTATTTATAAGTATAAAATTCAATTATTTGTTAGATAGTTCATGTATTTTGTTAAAGACTCGTCTATTTTGGTAGAAACTTCAACTATTTGGGAGAAATTTAACTTTACTATTAAAAATTTATAGTTTTTGGCTGAAAATGAAACTACTTTGGCAGAAAATGAAACTTTATGGATACAAATTAAACTGTTTAATTAAAAATTTAACTATTATTTTGGCTATTCGTCTTTTTGTTAAAATTAATTTTTTCATTTGAAAATGTAGCTATTCTATTTTTGGTTGAAAATTTTTCCTTTACTAATTCAAAAATCGACTAATTTGGGTTGACAATTAAACAATTATGTAGTAAAGTAATCTATTCGGTTGAAAATTAAATTTTTTTGGTCAAAAGCCATATTTTAGGTTAATAATTAAACTGCTTTAGTATAAAATAAAACTTTTTTCTCGAAAATCAATTTTTTTTATCTGAAAATGTTGCTATTCCATTTTTGGTTAATTTGTTTTTCCTTTATAAGTTTAAATTTCCACTATTTGGCAGAAAACTAAAATTATTAGTTAATAATCAAACTATTTTGTTAAAAATTATTTTGTTTAGTTGAATTCAATTGGTTGACAATCCGTTTTTAGTTAATTGCAAATTAATTTTTAAAATGAAAATCCTTCTTTTCTGGTTTAAATGCCCAGCTTTTTTCCAACACTTTGGAATTTTTAGCTTGAAAACTGAACTATTTTGTTAAAAATTCGTCTATTTCCGTCAAAAAATTATTTTCTTTGTTGAATTTATTTATTTCGCTGAGGATTCAACTATCTTGTTAAAAATTTTTTTTTTCCTTTGAAACAAACTGGTGGATAATTCGATTTTTGCTTCTTGGAAACTAGTATTTTTAACTGCAAACTTAACTGTTGCATTTTTCGTTGAAAACTAAATTTTTTATTTAAAAAAAACAATCATTTGGTAGAAAATTATTCTTCTTGATAGAAAATATTTCTTCTTGGTTGAAAATTCATCTTTGCAGGTTAAAAATTCAGCTATTTGGTAAAAAGTTCCACTATTCTGTTAAAAGTTTAAATACTTTATTGACAATCCAACTATTTTATTTAAAATTCCGTCTTTTGGATTGAAAATTCATCTTTGATGGGAGCAAAGACATCTTTCACGTTTTAAATTAATCTCTCTACTAATTAATAATATCAAATAATAATAATAATAATAATAATAATAATAATAATAAATTCAAATTTAAATTATTTGTACCTATTAATGGAAAGAGAAGCCTCTTTTTCAATGTTTTTTTTCCTCTTTATTTTAATGAAAGTAAGTTTATTTTGTGAGTTGTTTGATCGCTCGAGAGCGCAAGTTGGTGCAAAATCGCCTGTGGCACTATTGACGACCCAGTTTGTTGTTAAAAAGTGGGGGAACCGCAAAGGTTATTAATTTATCCAGACATTCAACTCTCCATAGAAAGAAAAAAATCTAAATTACGACTTTTTTTACAACTTCTTGGCCTCGGACAATTGCAAGAATATAATAAGAAGGAGCAATATAATATTTAAAAATTCACAACTAGCCTTAAGTCCGTATTTAAAAAGCAGTGCCGCCGACTCCTCAATAGCGAAATAGCCTCGAGTGGATATTTTACGATGTGAAAGTCACGATTTTGCGCAAAAGACAAAAATGACCAGCAGTGGAACAATTATATTAAATTTACCAGAGATGTGAGCACATTTTTTTTTCTTTATTTTGGGGATAACAGAGATTCAGTATTTTAATTTTATGCAAGAAAGGGGATTTAATTTATTTTTAAATTCTTTTATTGTATAATCAATATTGTTGATTTATGTAGGGTGTCTAGAATTTCTTAAAAAATAAAATTTTCAGATACCTTTTTTTGGATGAAATAATATTTTTCACGAAAATAGCACAAATTGTTAATTTAATGGATTTATAAGAAATTTTCCCTGACGTTAACTGGATAAATTGTTCATTTTCTCTATATTAAAACACTAGAATTTTAATCTTACTTTTTACACTTTTTTAAAATTAGAAATTAGAAATTAAACCAAATTGTTGAATTTTCAACTTAAAAAGATGAATTTTTTGATTTCGATGAATTCCCGACAAAAAAGGGTGATTATTCATTGAAATTTGAAATAAAAAGTAATAAACTGAACCAGAAACAGTTGAATTTTCAACAAAATAATTAAGTTTTCAACTGACAAAAAGGAATTCTCAAACAAAACGACAAATTTTTTTTGCCAAAGCTATGAATTTTCAAACAAAACCTTTAAAACAGTTGCCTTTTTAACCCAAATATGAAATTTCAATACGGCTCGATAAATCTTTCACAGTCGCGGCAATACCGGAGCAATTTCGCACGCAAGACTAATCACTGGTAGGAGAGTGCTGCGAATAAGAAATCGTTAATCTCGAACTATTTCTTGTATTGCCACGTGGTGTAAGAGAAGCATTCATCGCATATATTACACTTTTTTACACCCCGTATCAAACTCGCGGAGGCATTGAATTACGATAATTCAGATTCAGAATTATAGCGTGGCGAATTTTGTGATTGCCTTATAATATAGTTAGTGGAAATTCGACTGCACTCGTTGGCGAAACATGTCGTTGCGTGAGATGTGGGCAAGTGCAAGGAGAAAAAGAAGTGTTAATAATTTAATTTGCCTTCTTCAATCTCGCCAGTAAAATCCCGCTGGCGTGGCCAATATGAAACGTCCCATTGCCTTACTAATTACTTCAAGACCACACAACTTGGTTTCTCACCTGGAAGTCATTGCGGACGGTTTGATCACTACAAGTTATTTATTTTATGAAATAACATAGTTTTACTAGACTAAATATTTTCATTCAGTCAGAGCTAGAAGTTTTTCCACGTGATATAAGAAATTTTAAAGTTAAGTTCTTAATTAAATTTTAGTTTTATTGTCTTACAGAGTTTAATTAAAACCCCGCGTCTGCACGGTTTACCACAAGAGTGATTGCGATTAGTTTGGAACAAAAAAGGTCATCATCGCTTTGAGCTGGATCATGGAAGATTCATTACAGAAAAATAACCTTGGAAATATACGAACCAAACATAGAAGTCACGATTCGACCTGGAATCATTTTGTTGATTACCCACAACAAACCGACCACAAAGCGGTGAAGCTTTTCACGCGTTGGTCGCGTTTAATTTTCGATCCCGACGTGTAAACAATGAACGATCTGACAGACGGTAGGGGACTGGAGAAAAAAATGATTCGGTACGATGACTTTTCAATTTGCAGTTCCTATAAAAGGCAAGGCTCGCTCTCGAGTCTCGACCCCTAGGAAGTCACGGTGGCCAATCGAGCGCCAACGCCGTCAGAGTAATCAACGTAAATTTCCTTTGTACTTCAAAAACCACACCAGCCTTCATTGCATAAACCGCGACCAGCACGCTTGTTATTAGGAACGAAATTGAAGTTATAGATGCGGACTACTTTTTAGTATTAAAGCCTTATCTTAATTTTGGGAGCCTGTTTTGGTGTTGGAAACTTGAAACTCTCACTAAATCTGAAATTGAGACTTTCTACTGATTATTGATGTATTATCCTTCCTTTCTTCTTCAACACTTTTATACCTTTTAGTTCTTCAAATTATTTACCTATTTTATTTTCATTGTCTTAAGTTTGGGAGCAAAGAGCTTTCCGCAATTACTAATCAAACGATAATAGACAATTGATTTGTGCCTATATCTGCTTCAGCCTACAGTTAAAAAAATAGTGAAATTAAAAAGTAACTTCAGTCTACTCTCTGATTAATGCCGCGGTAAATAGTGCCGTTCCTCCTCATTATTCTTTGAACGCATCCCCCACCATCGCGCTATCGCTTCAGGCACCGGCATTTAAATGCAGTCTCTCTGAATAGTGCCACTCAGTATTTGTACGAAAATAGATTTGATTTATATTACAAACAATAATTAATCAAATACTTACCAAATCAAAGCTTGTACACAACCGACTCGTTTTTGTCGACTCAAAATCGACAAAAAAAAACCAAACATATACACTTCATACTGGTGGGGAGGGGGGCCTGACGACTGGCACTATTTAGAGAGAACATGTGTTAGAGTATTACTTTTTTGTTGTATCAATTTTTAGTTTGAAGTTAATATGTATTCATTTTTTTATAGCAAATTGTAAATATGAGCTATCTGCATGCAGCTCTGAAGTGGATACAACTCTCAATCATTTTTATTTAGGCCACAGTTGATGTAATTTGTGTGCCCTTAGGGGAAACGGTAGGTTTGGCTGAGCATATAAATAACTGTATCGATATCTATAAGAAAATCGGAAATACAGTTTAGTGCCCCCTGACAATTATACAGAAAGAATATATCTAAAGAATAAACATCTAAAGAACTAAAGAAAATATCACTAGTGATATAAGAAACATACTGGGCTAACTTTGTTCTTCGGATCCGTTAATCCTATTAAACTGTGACTATAGAATTGCATTTTCCTTATTATCCTTAATACACTTCCTTCCCATCTTCTAGCAGTCTACTGTCTCCTTCACGTGAATATTTTTCATGTATCCTTTTCATGTCTTAACCATATCTCTAGTTTCTTTAAGTATACTTTTCTTTTCTCATCCTCATAATTATGTTGGGTTTCACTGTTTGTCTCACTATTATCTTTAAATCCTTTAATAATATCAAAATTATTCCTAAAAGGCGCTGTTTCTTTAACTTAATTGCCTACTTGTTTCTTAGTTTCCAGTAGCCTGTTAATACTTTTATTACCTTTATTAGTCTTATGTTGTCTTCTCTTCTCCATCAATTATAATCCGTCTTGATCTATCCATGTTTTTCCAGCTACTCTTTTCTTCATCTGCGATTATTATTTCTGATTTTCTATCGATCCATCTATGATGCACGTTACTTATGTCGATATATTTCCTATGTTCTATTTTTGAAGTGATAACTTCTTATGGCACGGTGTAAACTCACAAAACTGGGTAACGCTTACAAGGTAACGCTTCCTCTCCTCTATCTCTCATTCGCTCTTTTCCTTTCAATTCTTTGCTCTCACACTTCCAATGAGACTCTTGACAGTATTATCAGTGTATAGCGGCATGTGATCATACATGTATATCAGTGTATAGCGGCACGAACTCTACTTGAAGGTCGTGGTTCGTACACATGCGTGAATGGATTTGCGATTTTGGGTGTGACTACTGAAGTGTTATGTAATCATTAAGTGTATTTCAACAATTTTTTATGTTGAAAGAGTTCAAAGAAAAACCACTTTAATTTACATCACATTCAGTATTAAGTTATTACTTCTGCCGTGCGTCCCACCACGTCCTCGATCTTAGTATGAAAATTGTATTATATATTCCTTTTCTAACTCCTTCTCTATAATATCATATATCCACCACAGAAAAAATCTGCCTGGGTCGCGGGCACATTCTCATAGTGCGTTGCGCGTGCGGCTCGCTCCGCTGGCAAGTTTGAGTGCGCTTAGGACGCGTGGATATTGATTCTCGCGCTCCGCGTTCGATAATAGGATATCTCGCGCTTCGCGCTCGGATATTCTTTGCATTTGGAATCCTTGAATGAAACTTTATCACAAAAATCAATTTTAGATCACAGTATTTATATGCGTCTTCATATTCTGAATTTTCTATTATTTAAGTGTAGTTAAAGATTAAGTTTCTCAAAGCTCTGTAGGCTTTGAGGTACACATTCTCATCGTGATACTGGAGCTGCGCGCTCTATTTTTTACAGACGTTTGTAAATGTATATTTTCTGAACCACCTTAAAACAAACAAAAAACTACAATCCTTTCTTCCGAGCTTTTTTCAGAGATTTGTATCTATCTCGCGTTGTTATGCTAAGAATAGGATTTTTGTTTTCATATTATTTGTTATGAATAAAGCAAAATATCCTACAAGTCTTCTTTTATATTTTTTACGTATTTCGCGTCTTTTGGAGTAATATTGGAATTTTCGATTTTCTGCATATTGCTTACGATGAAAAAAAATTACGTGTCCCATTGGTAAATGTTTAAAAGACATATTGCAGGATTTTTCAAAAGCTCTAATTTCTTTTTAAGACTTTTTTCGTATTTTGCATCGTTTGGTTTTAAAATTTTAATCTAGTGGTGTCAAATTTCGGGCAATTCTAATATTTTCTAAATCAGAAATTATGAGAGTGTGATAAATGATTACAAATTTGTAGCTCTTTTTTCGGGTAAACAATTTTTTTAAATCCTTTTTTTTCGTAACTTTTGTCATTTGTCCACAAATTTTTTTTCTTTTCAATTCCTTTTCAATTTCAAGTAACAAACTTGTACATCTTTTTTAGGATCAAAAATTTTTTTAATTCATCTTTTTTCGTATCCTGCATAGTTGGACCAAAAAATGGAATTTTTGATTTTACATTAATTTTTGTGCAATAAAAATTTGAATTTTCGATTTTCCGAGACAATTCAAAAATTTTTTATGACAAGCTTGCAGGGCTTTCAAAAAGCTATGCTTTTCTTCTCCTGACTTTTTTTCATATCGCGCCTTGTATGGCTTAAATTTTGAAAATGCTGTAACTGAGAATACTCTTTTTATCGAAAAAAGTCATTAGGATAAATTGTTTCTCTTTTTGAATACCATAAATAGCCGTGTATAGAATTTTCAAAGTCAGGAAAAAGTGGTCTCAAAAATGATTAAATTCGCTCACTTTTTGAATTTTTAATCAAAATAGCTGCTTAATGAACTTATCCTTTCTTTTAGGACCTTAAAAAAGTGTGCCAAAGATCGATTTTATTTGTTCACTTTTTCAAAAGTTATCGTGTTTAGTGACGGAAGGCCGGAAAGACAGACAGACGCCATCGTAAAAACTTGATTTTCGGATTTAGGGGTCTGGAAACGTGGAAATCCGTTAAAAAACCATGGTATCAAATTTCCAATAATTCTAATACTTTCTCAATCATAAATGATGAGAATGTAAAAAATCTAGAGCACGAACGACAAGAAACACACTTGCTATGTCCTCAAAATCATATTTTTTTCGCAATGAAAATACTTCAAGTGTGAAACTGTGACATGAAAATAGTTGCATTCTCAGTTTCCAGTGTCTCATTTTTATTTCAACTTAAAATAAAACCGAATCTGTGTACATATGAGGATTGTCATTTAGTCTATACTTTCTCTCCCAGGTAAATATATTTTCAATTTATTCGTTCCACTAACTCTTAACCACATATTTACTATCTGTTAGTGATTTTCCTTATACTTATCGCGAATTAAGACAGTTTTCACTTATGTATATCTAAATTTTCAGTTTGCGGTATTAACATACGCAATATCTGTATTTTCTTTTAAGAATTGATCCTCCAATTATTTAGTAAGTTAATTTCCTTATAATCTTAGTATTCCTTCATTTCATGTACAGCTTATTTTCTCAGTATTCTTTAAAGTCATATTTCTCCATTATAATAAGAGTTTCCACATATTTTCCTCTGCTCCATAAATTGTAATGTTTTTTTTATAAATGTTGTCGTGTAAAATACCTATCTAACCTAACACAATTTTCCGCCATCAAAATCAGAAGATATTAGGGTCAGTAACATAATCACTGACACCATTCGTGTCACAATCACGAATAGGCACACTCGGTTACAAATATGTCAAACTTTTACACGATTGGACGGTTCGATTATTTAATTCAAATTGACATTTCCCCGAGGTTCTCGATCCGGCGAATGGAGTAGGATAACAAAACAAATATGCATGACCACGACGTGGATGCCATGCCATGGCATGATTTCCTACCTGACTCAGCGCTTCGTCTTGCTCGATTATCGCGCACTGCTGCTTGCACGCACATTTTCTCATTAATCTTTTTCTGGCGTAATTAATGTCTGGCGGTTTGTACGACTGACAGCCGCCATAGCCAACCAGTAGGAGGCCGTGAAAGCGAGGATGACTCGCTAAGCTTCTCGCGGCCGCCCTGTTTGCCCTATTCTCCCGGGCGGTCTTCTTTACCAAAGCGAAATGGTCTTCTGTCCTGTTTTCTTACTATTGAGGTAGCACCTCACGCTTTTTAAATGTTTAGCGACGTTTATTTATCATCATGAAGAACAAGATATATTAATACTGCCTAGTCCTACTGTTCATTTTGAATAGTGCCAACGATAATGAAGTACCTATCATTTTTATTTTTCATATCACGTGCATGCTTTTGTCTCCTTTCGAAGTTTCAATGAGGGAGAGTGAGTTAGACCACATTCATAAGATTAGTTCAAAAAGACTCGCAATACTCTATAACAGACTGTTAATGTTACAATTGAATATTAAAACTTCAAAGGTTTCCATATTTTGTTATATTTTAAAGGAATCTACATAATGTCAATGATTTGAATAGCGTTCAAGGGATGTCGTCGAATCCCAAAAGATTTTACAGATTTGTAATTATGTTGTAGAACTCAAAAAGATTTCAAGGGATTTACAAAATTTTCAAGAGATTTTAAAGAATATTAAAGGACTTAACTTAAATGCATTAAAAAAATTCAAGTTATTTTGTACGAGCAAAAAAATGTTGTTTACAGATATTCAAGGGATTTTTAATAAGGAATTTTTCATTATGTAAAGAATATTAGGCAATTTTGAAATATATGATTTTGCAGCCTAATTTAATGACCGGTTGACATAAAATTTTATAAGAAGTCTGTAGCAACATATATTTTTTTTAAATTGCGAAAACATAGGAGGGCACCTCACAGAATTTATGTGAATATTTCAGATTTTTTGTTGCCATTTCGTTTATAAAGGTCCGATAGGTTAGATACTTTCAAACGCTTTCAGTTTATCGACGTGAAGTTGAAGCCCCTTCAATTGGCTTTCGTAATAATAGCTCTTTGTATCAATTTACCCTGATTATACGTTAAAATGTCGGACAATCTTTTTAATGTTTTAAAATATTGCTATCTTAAATCTATAGGAATTATGTTTCAGAAGTGAATGTTGAACCACTCTATTACGTTTACAGTAACAAAATGTTCGTTTAACTGTTACAGCCAAACTATAAAATCTAGGAATTATCGCGAAAATCTGATACATTTCCCTTTTAATGGCATTAATGCGTTTTACCATGAAACTCACAGAAGTGATCATTTTTACAGTGGCATTGAAACTTGAAACGAAGCACTTTCTCATCGAGCTTGTGTACAACAGAGTTTCAATTTCCAAAGTTCATCAGTTGCAGATTCAGATCGAGAAACCTCACTCTCCTGAAGAATGTTTCTTTCTATCGAGTCATGCATCTGCTGCCATTATCTATTATGAGACTCTGACTACTTATGCCAAGAGATAGTGAGTGGAAGATACACCTCGTCATCGAAAAACTAATTAATCACGCATATTATACGGAGCATATAGCTGACGTTCGTCGGCCAGCCGACAACGGCACAAACAGCCCATTGTATCCCGTCAGCCGTTATGATGAAACGATTAATCATTTTTTTATGTACGGTCAAGTTATTGCTACAAAATTAAGCATCGACCCAGCTGACAGACAAAGCAGAGCCAGTACCGCCGTGACTTTTCGAGGTAACATCCTGCACTCTTCTCACTTGCGGCAGTCGATGTTAATAATTGCTTTACATTGTTCGCGTCTTTCGCGCATTGCCGCCAACTCATCAAGGCCAGAGAATTACTTCGAAGTTATAAAAAAGTTGATCAGAACTAAGAATTCGCTTCAAGTTTACCACAGCCTGTTCAAATTCTACTATTTTTATTTCTTTTGTTGCGATCGAATGCCGAAAGCAATCTCACTGAGGCAGAATTTGTAATTAGCATATTGCTCTTGTTTTTCACTATAAGGGTGAAAATAAAAAAGTTGAAATAATAATTTAATTCTAAATTGAATGGAGAAAAGTATTTTAGAACAACACAAAACATCTTTTTTCCTATTCATATTGATTACAATAAGGGTTAAAATAATTTATGGTATTTTTAAAGTCAAAAGAACAATTATATCTGATTCTAAAGGATTAAAATATGAAAATTAAAATGTCATTATTAATATATTTTATGATAGAATTAACTAAAGAAATAATTACCAGAATAAAATTCTTACTTTATTCATTTTTTCTCGCCTTAGTTTGTACAAAATATTAGGGATTTATTTTCAAGGTTTCAAGGTATTCTAAGAATAAAAAAACAACGCAATGGGATAGCAAAGAATTTCCCAATTTTTATAAGGATTTCATCAGATTTAAAAGGTTTTGGATATTTTTAATATTCTTTAATATTTCAATAGATATTCAAAAGTTATGAACATTTTATAATATTTCTATGAAGAGGAAGAGATTTTGCAAATATTTCAGGGGATTTAACAGGAATTAAAAACTTCCATGCGGTTTTAAAGAATTTTCCTGCATTTCGGAAGATTTGGAAGAATACTTAAAAAAATGTAAAGGTATTTCAGAAAATTTCCATCATTTTCAAATATTTCAAGGGATTCTCAAGGAATTTAAAGGCACTTTATCAGATTTTTAAGGATTTCAATCATTTCAAGGGATTTTAGAGCCTCTAAGGCATTTTGATGAATTCCCCAGGATCTCAAAGGATTTCATAGGACTTAAAATATATTCAAGGATTTCAAGGAATATTGCCAGGTTTCATATAAATTTTATAATCTTTGAATATGGATTTTCCAAAGATTTCAAACTGTTTAAAGATTTTAGGATATGCAAAACGATTCTAAAGAATATTCAAAAATCTAAATAATTGAAAGGGATTTTAAAAGTTTCTAGACTTTAAGTTTTTTTATAAAGTACTCTAAGGAATAGTCAAAAACTTTGCAAAATTTCAAGAGATTTTAAATGATTTCGAAGGATTTGGAATATTTTAAGGTATTTTAAAAGATACCGACGAATATTCAAGTAATTTGAAAAGTGTCAATGAATTTCCAAGGATTTGAATGATTTTAGGTCTCGGGAGCTGGCACTACAACATTGTCATATCGATATGGGCACTTTGCCATAATTTAGTGCTTCTTTAGTGCTACTTTATGCAGCAGAAAAAAAAAT
>JAWWLR010000158.1:62566055-62578488 GCA_035041075.1 Acraspis erinacei | reverse complement strand
ATCATACGCATTTTTATCTAAAGAATCCGAATATGGAATAAAAAATAGGGGTTCCCATTTAAGATTTCGAACTTGCCTCCACCCCAACTCCCAGAGGGCGGTGTGGGGGAACCGATTTTGACATCAGTGTATATACTCCTCAAAGTAATTAATTTTTTATTGATAACATTTTTTCATAGAGTGCCGATTTTTCGAGATATTTGAAAGTTTCAAGTTAAAAAAATCACCCTGTATAATAACGTATAGTTTATTTGAAGAATTGTATTTCCATCGAATATCACATATTAAGGGTATTTTGTTAATATTCTAGTCTATATTTAATGAACTTAAAGAGTGTATTTTTCTATTTAATATGTTTTCTCATTGTTTAAAAAATTGTTTTTTGCATAAAGTCAAATTTTTGACCGAAAAAGCTAGAAAATGTTACTTTTGCTAGTTTTTTTAACAAGCATGAAAATTTTCGGTTACATATTAATTTTTCTAAGATACTTAATAGTGTTTAAGCTTTTTTCATTATTTTTAAACAATATATTATCTTGCAATATCGCGCATTAATTGTATTTTCTAAATCCCTTTGCCTAATGTATGAATGTAAAGAGCGAAGTATTTCATTTTTGTTTGTATTCTCCTTGTTTAAAAAAGTTAGAATCTTTTACATCATTTACATCTTTTACAATTGTTGAAACTAATTCTTGTTTTTAGTGTGAAAAAAATCCTTAATTGAAGGCAAAATTCCGCAAAATATTAATTGCACTTAAATGGGGTAGTTTTTGGTTGACCACAAAAATTGATTAAGGGGGGGGGGGGTGGACATGAAAAATTACTGATGGTTGTTTAGCCTGTACTTTATTATACATTTTCATGTTTTGGGCGGAATTTACAAAAATGCGCTTTTTCCTCATGTAATTCTTATGGGCAACTTTTATGGTATGGGCGTCACCTATTAATATTAGAAGAAAAGCAAGCATTTTCTTTTCTTTTGGCATCTAACACAATGGCGGATAGGAGGTGGCCGATAACAAAAATCGTAACTGTTTTTCTTGGTCGCCTTAATGCGTCATGAATACCATCTACTTGTCTTCCTACTCCTGTGGAAATCAGCCCAGCTTAGCCCAACTTATAATTGGGCGCCAATTGGGCCCCAACTGGGCAGCGTAGATAAAAAATTGAAATTATTAAAAGATTAATTTACAGTGGATGCAATCCCACCCGAGTCGTGAAACTCTTCCAATTATTCCGAATTTTTAGTTATCAAAACTTATATTGAAGAAGGTGATCAGTGTTTAATTTCTTGATTGGGCGTTCATTGGGTGTACCCATGGAATGCCCATAGAGGAAGTTCTAAATTAATTAACGTATTATTTTAATTATATGAGTAAGTGCATGCAATGTCATCGAAATCCTGGAACTTTTTCAATTATTCCGATTTTTTAATTATTCAAACTTATGTTGATAAAGCCGATTTAGTGTTTGATTGCTTTATTGGGCTTACATTGGGCATAACCATAGAACACCCATAGTGGGCGTTCTAAATTAACAGATTATTTTAATTATAAGAGTAAGCGGATGCAATCCCAGCCAAATTCTTAAACTCTTCCAATCATTCAGAAGTTTTAATTGTCAAAACTTATGTTTATAAAGCCAATCAGTGCTTGATTTTGTACTTAATTTAGCTTAAATTGGGCTCACCCATAGAACGCCTAAAGTAAGCATTATTGGAGCAAACAAGTCTGTCCCCACAAAATGAAACCCCAATTATATCGACAGAGGGCAGTAGAGAGATAAAATATCGACTCTGGTCAGTTGTTCTTTACATCGATAAAGTTATTGTAAACTGCATCCATTTAGGAGATAATTCTGATAAAGAACGTCGTGTGGATAATACATTATGCACACGGGTTGAAAAATAATGAGCGATTCGAGCAGAATCTACATAGCAGTCATATTTCATTTATATAAATGAAAATAATTCTCAAACTATAAACTTACATAGTAAATGAATTATTTTCGAATATTGCTTGTTTATTATTTTTTAGTTGCAAAATGTTAAAATAAATTAATTTCCTCAAAACAATTTTTTTCTCATCCTTAAAAAGAACTTCTGAGCATCAAATATTGTTCATACACTATCACTTTTCTTTTAACATGACGGTAAGTTTATAATATATTTTATATATTATATTTTTCATATGTTTAAAATAATGAAACTGTTTCAGAGTTAGATATAAGCTCAAATTTAAAATCAAAATTACCTAAAAAACAGTAAAGAGGTCAGCAGAGCATAGTAACATCTTCAAGTGAAACAAAAATAAATAAACTGTTTTTGTAAACTTAGCATTTTGTAATTTTGAAAAGCGCGCCTGTGTTGGTTAATGCGTGCGGCTGCGCGAGCCGTAACATCGCAGAAGGGCTCTGTCGTCTGCACTAAAGCAGTCGCGAACGCCACCTTTTGTTTTAGTCGAGTCCGTTCAAGCTTCCGTAAAATTAGGTTATTTAATCAAAGTTCTTTCGTTTTTTTTTAGTAGAAATAAATAAAATAAGTGATCGCCTATTGCTGCTTCTGATACTCAGTTGAGTATTTGTACTAAACCAACTATACTGCAGAAAACACCACTTCAGATGCTTTTAGGACTGAGCTGACTGTTGGAAGAGACTAGGATGAAAGACAAAAGGAATACGAGGATGCTAAGAGGTTTTAAATCATAAAGAAGCGTTAAATTAAAAAAATACTAACAAATATTTATTAATGATTACTTTTAACTTTATAAATTCAATAATTCTACGCTTTTTCATTAATTGGGCATAAAGTGGGCTGCCCAACTAAGGCCCAGATTCTTACCTCAATCTGGAAATTTGTTGGGCTGACCGTTAAAACCCAGATAGTAGCCCAGTTGGGCAGTGATTGGGCTGCCCAATTGGAGTAAAAACATTAATTGGGAATTCTGATTGGGGCCCAGCCTGGCCCCAATTAACTTTTCCACCTGGGAGGCCAGTAACAGAAATAGTTTGCCACAGTATCGCGCCTGTAGTAAACTTTCTCCTAGCTGGAAAAGTTACCGTAAACCAGGGATTTATTTTTATTATATTAGCGAAATTGTTGATTACAAATGAAAAATCACCGAAGAACCTACGAGTTCTTTAATTAGGCTCAAGTAGCCACCTGTGATGCTTATCATCAAAACCGAAATATTTTATAGTATACTTTGTTGACTGTGAACCAATTAAGCATCCTTTTAAAGAATGAGGCTGGAAGATTGATCAAGATTGCGACTTTGGCACGCAGTAATTTTCATCTCTTATTTTTTGCCTCGCATTTAAATACTTTGATGTCGGAGATCTGTAGTAGCACCATGGCTCTGGCATTCCGAAAAAGATTCTCTTATCTTTTTATGTCCCAATCACTCTCCATGATCACGTACATTGAAAATCTACTGCTACGATTAATTATACACTGCCATTTTTTCATTGCGAATAATTTATTCAAACTTTCATCCTACTATTTTTGACAATCTTTATTTACCTATGTCTTATAGACTAAAAACAAAGAGCAAGAAAACCCTATGACACAGACAAACACGATTGGTTGAAGACTAAAAAATTCAAGGGAATTAATCAAGTCAATCAATGTTTATTAATAATAAGGCAATATCTATGGTTCAGGAATTTTCCGTAACGTTTGCCCTGAACAAGCTGGAAAAGGGGTTAGAATTACGGAAAAGTCCGTAACGTTAGCCCTGCATGAACAGGAAAAGGAGTTAAACTTATGGAAATATCCCTAACCATAGACAGTGCGTAATACTAAATAATAATCGGCATTATTCTCCATTCATAGCATAGCATTTATTTCTTTACTCTTAAGAAAAGTTCACCGCTTCTCTAAGTTTCAAAAAGAATTAAAAATTAGTGGAGTTCATCAATTTTAAAACAATATGTATGCCTTATAGATGGTCATTGTGTATTCTGTATGATCGATTAAATCTTTGGGACTACCAATAAGACATTTCAGCCATAAATGGAACAACAGAGTTAGATTTTAGAGTATTTAAAATTACCTATTTTAAATTGATCTTTCTGAGAAAGGCTTCGTAATTAGACAATCTGGAAATGAGAATCATTCGACATTGTATGTACAGTTTTCAAACTCAATGAGTTGAAAATGAAATAATCGGGAATTTAGAGTGCATATATTTGTACAATATAAAGTTTGGAACTCTTAAATTATACAATTTAAAATTAAATGCTTTGAACACTTAAATATAAAAATTTGTCTTTGTATTTTCCAAATTAAACAATCTCAAATTTAAAGAAATTAATATAGAGAATTTATAAGTAGACATATACAGACCTAAATTACGAAATACGCGCTTTAAAAATATACATTAAAAATAAAATTATTTTAAATTGAAAAACATATTAATTTGAATTTTTTTAACATTCCAATTTGAACATGTTTATTATCGAGAATTCAAAATTGTCTAATAGGGTTGTTTTTAAATTCCAATGTCACTTATCCAATGCATGTATCTTATATTTCATAAAATTCTGATTTCATATGCGTCAACAGAAACATTTTTGCGTTTTGTTTATTATTTTTGACTTGATGTTGAAATTTTGGTTGGTACTATACCGATCGGAGAACTCCTGTGACTATATTGAGTTTATTTTAAAATTCACTTTTCATAAATAATTTTACTTGAAAGGGAGAAACCGCCCTATTTTAAATTAGAATCATAGCAATCTTGTTTTTTTTTTAAATTTATCATAAACTGTCAAAGCAATGTTTTCTCTGTGTTGTAGCGCACGAATAAAAATGACAGTATCGATAAATTCCTTTAGACGAGTATTGTATAGTTTCCTCATCAAGCTACAATTTCCGCACGTACATCTTGAATAGCACCCTCTGCAGCAAATAAATTATGCAAGTCGCATTCCCTCGGCAGTGGCGTGCGGTCGTAATGTCCGTTAGTCAAGAATTCCTATCAACGTTGGATTTTGGAGAGTCTTCCTGTTGAAGTAGTGTCTGCCGGGGAAGAAAAGGAGTGCAGAAACAGAAGGCATTCGAAAGAAGAACTGTCTACGGCTTTGGGTACAGTAACCGCGTGTATACGAGCCGATCAAGCCGCTAATTCATTGCGCGATCTTTGCTCAAAGGCAGCCCCGTTCGGCTACTCGTCTCCCGACAAAGGAAGTTGTTTATCCTTACACGACGCGCCCAAGATGGCCGGCCGTCCATCAATCAAACAGGAACGGACAAGCCGCGGAAAAAGAACTGCAATTACCTGTTCTCTGCCGCGGTGGACACAACCCCGCGTTAGCCCGCAGTATCATCGCACGTTGCCGCTTTTATACCAATTCCGGCCCCTGTCCCCAGATCCCCAAGCGAAGTGCACAATTATTGGGTAATTAAGAGCGTTACATTCTGCGTGCCTCTAACAAGTATTCACAAGGCAACTTGCTTGAAACGGGAACGACCTCATTTTCGAGAAACATTTCACGAGCAAAGAAATTACTATCAGAGCAGTTTTGACTTATTTGAATGTCAGGGGAAGAACTTTAAAAAGTAGTGTCATAAACATGTTGAAAGTACTGAAAGTGTTAGACAATATTATGGAAGGTCACACCATCTCTGAGCTTCAAGTCATGTTTTTCTTGAGCCTTTTTACGTGACAGATTGTCACTTGAGTGGAAACAACTTGTCTGACTAGTATTCTTCGTTAGAGACTTGAATTGCATACTTTAGCTCTCAAGAGCATTTACAGCCAGTGCAACTTACTTTAACGGGCGAGGAAGATCCAAGAGAGAGAAAACAGGGCAAAGGCTGAATTTCGCACAACCGGTTAATGCATTAACCTGCTCGATGAATAATGAAGCGGGAAAAAATTAGCAAAAGTGTACAAAATCGCGTGAATCGTGTAGACAGTGCTTCTTGAGGAAGACTCGATTACTATCTTCAGCATAAAAATAAGGGAAATTGTATAATCAAAAACATAGAAAAATAGAGAGGCTAACACAAGAAGACAATGATGGAGAAACTTCGAAAAAATAAATACCGTTTAAAGAAGCAAAATATGTCTTCTTCGCAATTGATAGCATCATTGGGAATTAAAATTCTGTATGAAGTTTGCATTATTAATAGCTGGAATGATGAAAACTTGTGGCCTGCGGTAAGAGAAGGGTAAACTTTTGTGGTCGACAATCCAAACCGTAACCCAAAGTATAAGACCAGTAGCAATGCATTGGTATTCGTATTTCGTATTGATGGTGGTATCGCACACGTGCATAAGAAGCCGCGTAAATCAAAGTAATTAAAATGCTCGCTGGAACATAAGTTGCTGCACGGCAATCGAAAAATAAAAAAATCTATCCTTGTGGACCTGGTCCATTTATAGCTTTTGATTAAACAATTTCTTTTCTTTTCTCGATAAGAAATTAATTTCCTCGCCTCCTTTATCATGTTTATCAAATAAAGAAAGTCATCTAAAGCAATATGTTTCTCCTTTTTCACAATCTCTTATCTAATAACAAAGCCTCGGGAATATCTATGCTCTCCAAGATTCAAATCGGCGATTGGATGTTTCAATAAATTCATTGTAGCTGAATCGTGATCAAAGGGTTGCTCACGCTCTAGATCTGCCGAAGGGAGTTCTTTTGGTATGGAGAACCGGGAGGTCTCTGGCCAGAGTCACCGTGCCGCTTGTCGGGCATTCCGTTGTTTGTTTCTTTCTGGATATTACCATAACTCCACTGCATAAATGCCGAAACGGCGGCATTCCTGGACTGTGGCGTGAGTTATAGTCTCTTGGAGGCACGACCGGGACTAAGCTTCTGTGAATCGCACCACCCAACCTCCTGCTTCCATCGATACGTTCTCCTCTTTCTTCTTAAGTGGCCAACTACGGCGAAAAAGTTTGATTTCATTTAGAATGGCATCCCTGTTATTGAGAGCACGTCGTACATTCCGTGCCAAATAGGGGATTCCCCTGGAAAAATTGCCGCATTTGCGCTCCCATGGTAAAGCACTCACGTGCTGAGATAGCCGCAAATACCTGACAGCGATTAGGAAATACCGCTGCAGAAGAAGAGTTAGAAGAGCAATTCCGTGAAAACTAACCTGTTTCTTCATCACCAGGTCTGACTGATCTGAGTGCGTCAAGTGATCGTCCTTCAGAGTCCTGGAAGTGTCCAGACAAGCTCTGACGCAAGATTCATTTCAGCATACTTTCCCCCCTGGCGAGGCATCAATTCCAAGTCCTATTAGGCACTCGTGTGGCATTTCCTTCTGCAAGGAAAAAGCCGCGGCTCGTTAAGCGAGCGAACGGACTCCTAAGAGTGATTGATGACCAGTCGTTACACGCGTTCTGCCGTATAAAAAAAAACATTACACTCTGGCACAGAATCAAGCATCGCTATACGATTACCACAGCCATATTGGCTGAATGGCTATCCAGGAGCCACCCTATAGTCTGACGTAAAAAGACACGTAAAAACTACCCGTTGTGCGTAACGTCCTATTCAGTACTTGAGTACAGTGCTCAGGTACGACTCACAAGTAGGTAAACTGGCATAGTACTCTGTAAGTACTATGCCAGTATGCAGGATGGCTATCCACTTTTTCCCTAGGCTCTCCGCTTTGGTGGTGGCCCGTTGTACTGATGCACGCAGGTTCGTGCGAGCTGACCAAACAAGTGCTAATTACCGTCGGTGAAGTGAGCACACTGTGTGCGTGTGAGCGACGGGCACGCAAGATACGTAATTCATGACTTTATTACGTGCTTGTCTGCCAGCTAAGCTGTGACTTTTTGTGACTAGCAGCTACTATGGCTATGGAGAACGCCAAGCACTGATGCTTCGTCGCTAGATACCCTGGATGACCGAAGAAGGGAGTCTGTACGTAAATGGAGAGAAAAATACGTTTAAATACACAAGAACTTTTACCCCACTTGTGAACAAAGAATTCCGCTTGTCAGAACACATTTTTGCACGGATGTAGGTAATTCGAAAATAGCAGCAAAAACGTCTTGCATGAAACTCGATGAGGAGAACTAACTTGCGTTACTAAAAAAACTGAAGCACTTATAGGCAGTTAACCTGTTTTTTAAAATTCTATTCATGTATATTTTCTTCTTTTTCAGTCTTGAAACATTTATCAAATTAATCCTACTCTATGCGAATCTGGAATTTATAATTTATTTTATATTTTGTAAAACACTTATTCGTTTTTAAAATCTATTTCCTACTTAGAAAAGTATAATAGTTTTCGTTTGTTTCTTTTCATCTCATAAATGCTACTTCGTACACCCCTATGTATATTTACCTACACTGCCCACCCTCCTATTTCCCTTTTCCTTCACTACCTCTTTGCCGGCTTCTTCTGTCCAGTATATACGTATATTGAATATCCATTGTTATTGATCATTTCTAAGGAACTTCACCACCTCTTCCTATCCCACCCGTTTTATATATCCTTCTCCTCTACCACTATTAGTCTACATGTACCTCACCTCTCCCTTTCCCTCCTTGACACATCAAAACGCCTCTCACACCTGCACCCACTTTGTTACTCCAACAATTACCATAAGGCAGTCTATCCTGACTTCAATCAACCTCTCCCTGATCTAAAATACACTGCAGTCCCGCTATAGTGACCATCTCGGGAGTGCCCTCAATGACCTTCGTACTATCTCGGGACTCTCCAAACGAGAAACAATCAAAGCTGTATGAAACATTTCTGCTGGAGTTTCGTCTTAAAAATAGTTTTTTTTATATTTTAGCCATTTTGATCTTATAATATCATAATCAACGTGAAAATGTTTGTCATCGAAAATCAAACTTTATCAAAGTACTGATTTTTAGATTTCCCGATTTTTTCTCGGTTCGCAAACATTTTTCTCGGTAAAGAAAATTAAAAAATTCGAATCCTAAAGCTAAGCATTTTTCCATTTCAAGTAATAAAAAATGAAGTAAAAATTAAAGCACTCAATGTAGGTCTCTTGAATGTTAAACTTTTTAAATTGAAATAGTTAAATAATAGTTTTCAGCTGCATTTTTAAATTCTTTAAATTAAAGATTTAAGCCTACAAATAAAAATCTAAAATGGAAACCTTTTAAATTTAAATATTTTAGTATTACGCGTTGTAAAGTGAATGGTACTATAATTCAAAAAGATTGAAAATGACTTTCAGCTTTAGGAATTAAGACGCATTGTCCAATCTTGAAGCGTTGCACGTTGACGAATCCAGATGAATTCTAGTTTAATTTTAAATCTCTCATTATAAAAAAAAATGAAAAATACAAAATTAAAAATTGTCTTCTCAAATTTACACCAAACGAAACACTGGTCCAATGCTTCATTGTCGTAAGGCAGGATTTTCACGACTGACTACTGATGGATTAACTTTATGAAAAATATGAAACTCGTAGCATAAACAGTTCTTTCTACACGTGCTGAGAAGATGATGGACGTCATAACCGTTCCATATCTTGTTACAAACTTTTTTCTAACATTATTCCATTCATTTTCCTTTAGAAACACAGAACATAATCAATCAAATTTAGGCTTTAAAGGGTAAGAGCAAATTATATTGTAGTCCGTACGTTTTACGCAGGGCGTGACTTGAGAGTGGCTGCCAGGGTGGAAGGTCTTAAGAGACATTATCCGCTCACGTCGTTGAAAGGTAAATACAGAAAATGAGAAAACGTCTGTCGGAGTGAGTACGCCTCGCTTCTCCGCGACGCGACGGGCTGTCACACAGTCGCGATGCCGCACGGCTTACGTCACCTCTCTTCCTTGCCTCGCACACACGCTCGTCCGACAAATATCCGACGACAAAACGACGACGAGTGCGATGAAGCATCTCCACCGTTGAGGACCGCGAAAGTCACGAGATTTAACACTACGGTTGTTGGAATTTCACGAAGCAAACATACTGCCAGTGACTGATGTACGCTACTTGCCAATGCAAGATCGCAGCTTGTAAGAGTTTAAGGGGAATTTAGATTTGACGATTGCGAGCTACTGCTTTGACATCCATAAAACTTCCTCTCGATTCCAATTGCCATGGCGTTCGTTAAAAGCCTTTTTCTTCCTCGAATTCTCCGCTGATGGATGAAAAGAGTAGCGAACTCTGATGTCTCACAAGAAAAAGCTTCCCTCTGCGTGATTTGATTTGCACTTCGTACAGTAAATCAGTAAAATGGATAACGCAATTCCTTGTGAAAGTTTTACTGAAATAAGGGATTTTACAAAGATGTGTGTTGCAATATGTATTGATATAATATAATCGTAGATTATTTTCTCTATTCTACTTAGCAATAAAATTAAAATTTCGGAAAAATAACTCTTACAGTTTATACTTATCCCTATAAAATTATAAAATTATAAAATTTGTTTGTTTATTTTTCTGTCTATAGTAAACAGCTAGATTCGATAAGAAAGACTGGACAAGGGCAATAGAATAGATCTGATCATTTACTCTAGATAGAATTTGTATTTCAGTAGACTCTGAATCGTCACCCCTGTCCCGAAAGCGAATCCCGTGGGTAGTGTACGGATTGAATCAGCGGCGACACAGTGGGATGGATTGGGGTGATTGAATTTGGGGGAAAACTAAAGGGGACTGCCAGTTCGCTGTTGTAGTCGGGAGAGCGATCTCTAATCCTCGTGACCTGAAAACAGCATTTTTTTATAGATCGGGACAGCAATGGTAGTATTTTCTCGATAACTCTTCGGGATAAGTAGATCATCAATGAAGAGCTCGGTCACCAACATGCCAGATAATGAGCTCTCGATACCAAATTTCTTGACACCAATAACCCCTTAAATTTTTTCCACTTGGTGTATGCTCCTGCTTAAATCAGCCCAAACGTAGTAAAGACGAATATTTAATGTTGGAATGCTTATCGATCATTTCATAGGACATTATACCCTAGAGAGATAAACTAGATATCACACAGCATTATTATGAAAAAGTTGTCCTGGATGTCTTGATGTCACAGCATGTGCATATCAAAGAACCTTTATGTTAGGGTAGACAGCCTCTGTAATTTCGGATGATTATAATTATGAACTGTGTGGGACACCCCTACTGAAACGGGTTGCAAGTAGCAAAGCGGCTATAGTTGTACTTCAGGAAGACCGCGGATACAGGTGCCAGTAATTAACGCAAGGTCTTCCCACATCTCGTTAAACCTATGGATCTGTGCATTACGGCATAATGAGTAAAAGTCACCGCAAAGCTTTCGCGGCATCCCGTGCATTTTCGGTCTAATGAAGAAAAAATTATAAGAAAATCTTGATGCAATGTAATAGCCCCTAAATCTATCAAGCGCAATATTCTTCAAATAGGGGACATGGACAGAAGGATAATATGAGGGTTAGTGTATAGAGTAAATATTGCAATAAATGTAAAATATAAAAAGCGGATAAATACGCTCGCCTATACAAAACTCTTC
The DNA here is from genome assembly GCA_035041075.1 of Acraspis erinacei. NCBI lineage: Eukaryota > Metazoa > Arthropoda > Insecta > Hymenoptera > Cynipidae > Acraspis > Acraspis erinacei. The sequence continues at coordinate 62,567,037 of JAWWLR010000158.1, read as the reverse complement.
TTGAAGGGCGCTTACCGTCGGCTTCATAAATATATTTTCAAATCCTCTTTTGGAATGATAGTAGTTTCTACAGTTTTCTAAGTTGGGTAATATATCTTAGAAGTAAAGCATGAGTTATTGAAGTTTTGGTCACCGTTATCTTAACGACGTAGGCAGCTATAGGGGTCGATCTGGCATTTTAACACCTCCGTAAATACGCCGCTTTGCATCTCAATGTGCCATTACTGCTTAAATAATATTTATGCTAATGGACGAATAAAAATTCATTTAGCGGAAGGGAACTCCCCGTTCCGGTCGCTCAGTTATTATGCCCACTAATTTCTGTCGTAAATGAAATCGTAAAGTCAGCCCTGTATCCGGAGTTAGCGGATACTCTATCCCCGTTAAAGTCCAAACTCCACACGCACGCAATATAGTGTCTATGGAGATGGTCGACGTAAAATGTTAATTTATGACAGCGTGGGTAAAGCTTCGTTGCGAATTGGCATACAATGGGGTTGGCTATGAATCAGGCGCTAGTTTGTTGATGACTTTTCGCGCGGAAAGATCACCAATCTCCTCGGAAAAGTATAAAGTTACGAGCGAGGTTACTGCCTACATTACCAGGAGTTTATATACCGGAAATTAAAATGACGTTAGGTTATGTATGATTCAACAGTCATTTTAAACCCCTGCCCTTCTTATATAGTTCATAATATGTTCCAAAAAACTGATAAGCTTCCAACATTGTCCTTCTAGTTTTTCTAGAGTATGAATAGCGGTAAAAGTGGTAAAAGATGGCAAAAGAGATAAAATGATATTTACGGAAGTTGGGGTTTAGATGTAGGATTACTTATCAGGGAAGGTACTATAATAACGATAAAGAAGTAAGTAAAGTGCTTCGGTAAAAGGCTATAGTTCGTAACCGAAGTATGTCATAGAGGGTTCGCGTGTGACAAAGGCCGTGATTGACGACCGTCATTTCCTGCGACACGAAATGATG
>JAWWLR010000158.1:62523849-62534381 GCA_035041075.1 Acraspis erinacei | reverse complement strand
AAATTTTTAAATAGATGTGAAGATAAATAATTTGGTTTGCGAACAAAATATTAAATAAATATATATAAATACATACATATGTACATACATACATACATACACATACACATACATACATACATACATACATACATAAATTAAACTAATTCAATTAGTTCAAATAGTTAATTTTTTTATATGATCGAAATGCCACTAATACTTCTGTGTCCACTAATAGGATCTCGAGATACCGTATGCTCAGAAGATAGAAAAAGTGCTCTGATTACGAAGGTCCTGGTTATTTTTTTAAAGTCCTAGTCAGTTACCTTTTGGAAGTCCTATGGTCAGTCCTGTATTGAAACAATAAGAAGGTCATATTGAGGAATTGCAAAAATGATCTAGGAGGAGCTTTTTCTACAATTATAAGTATATAATGTATCAATATGGGGCGAATGTGGACCAATAAATTAATTAATTATGCATATTCAGGTTCCTCATAAACTACTTTTCAACAGAGTTCCGTGTTCGATTTCAAAATTGTTTCGGTTCTATATTTTTCTTTTAACTATAGCAAATTGCAATTGTTTAGGAAACTTTGTGAAAGTTATTTACTATGAATAAGAATTAGCTTGAATTAATGATAAACATTCAATGGCTCCATTCTCAACTTTTAAACTGAGTTTGTTTTTCCTTTGTCAAAATAATTTTCCTTGAATAGTGGTAAAGTATAGTTTCTAAAGAAGTTTATTTTTATTGTATAGCTTTTTTTGCTTACGCAAAATATAATTCGTTGCCTTGCTGAATGGAAATTGTTAAAACTGAACTAATGACTAGTGAAACTTTACAAATTTTAATCTTGAAAAGTGGTTCAGTAAACTATAGTAAACAATTACTATTTCGCTCGGAGAAGATATTTTGTTAATTAAACAGTGAAAACAATTAATTTTTTAGTAAGAATATACATACTTATTTGTAATAAGTAAATATAATAATTTAAAAATACGCATAAACATGTAAAACGTTAAAAATAAATTATTATTAATTATTAATTAATTAGTAATTAATTATTTATAATTATTAATGTTCAAGTAAAATAAAAATTAATTTTTCAGAATGTGGTTCTACTTTCAACCAGGTATTTGAATTTCATTCAAACAAAAATATAAAGTCCTAACGACAAATGTAACAGTTGATATTTCGATCAAGAATGCTTCAATGTTAAACAGAAAATAGTTCGATTCAATTAGGAGTATTAATTTCCCAGAAAATAGTTGAATTTTTAGTTATGAAAGATCAATTTTTTATTAAAAATTTCCATTTTTAACTAAAAATATTATAGTTACATTTGCATTTAAAAAAGTTAATTTTCAAAGAACAGAAAAATGCATTTTTAAGAAAATATTTAAATTTTGAAGAAATAAGAGGAAGTTTTGTGTAAAATTGTGTAAGACTAATTTTTATCAAAATACATTAACCGTCATTTAAAAAGATAAATCTTTAAACCAATATATAACAGCTAAATTTTAAGTGAAACAAATAATTTTTCAACAAAATAACATGAATTTTCAACGAAATAATTATATTTTCAAGCAAACCAATTAATTTTTAACCAAAACAACCAATTTTTAACAATCGAAAATGATTTTTGAAAAATATTCCATTTTCCAGCAAAAATATACTTGATAAAAAAAAAATGTTAAGAAACAAAATTATTCATCTCAAAAATATAAACAGAATTTCTAGAAAAAATTTTTAAAGACATATTGTTTTTGATTTTTTCGTCACAAAAGAGCTGCAACATTGGTTTAGGTGATACTTTTATAAAAAGCATAGTTTTTTAATCTCCGTGAATTTTTTTTTTAATTTCCGATTTTTAAGAGGAAATCGTGTAGACTTTTCATTTATAATAAAAAATCAGCCTGTTTAACTAATCGGTTATGAATTAATTTTTTAAGCAGATTTGAATATAGAAGTCAAATTGACAAAAGAATAAAATTTCAAACAAAAAATTCACATAAAGAACTGATACAAAAAATCAAATGCTTTGTTGTTGCGGGGTTCTAGTTGAATATTATTTGACAAAAATCGGAAGCTAACTCACTGAAATGGTCAGGCAGAATTTTGTTTGGAAATACAAAAAATCTGTGTAACGACCCATACATGATTATATTATTTAACTAGGTATCTAAGGCATGTATCACGCATACATGGAGAAATTTCGGGAGATTAGTTCAAGGCACTACTCGTTGATTTATTACGCTTTGGCGCGAGACCTAAGATCTCGGAACCCTTGTTTTTAAAGCAAAGGTCTAGAGCTTTCAGGCATTATACCACGCCCTTTTGCTCTTAGGTCTCGAATTCTATGCTTGTTTCTTCATAAATATTTTATAATAATATATATTTGTAATTAGGTAACAAAACTGGAAAAAAATTCGTTGCAATCGCTTGAGCGCGATTGGACTGAACTTTTTTTACTTTTATTTTATTATCTTTAACGTATTATTAAAAAATTGTACCACAGTAAACAGGGGCTCAATTAATATTTTGCCTTGTAGAGAAGAAAAGATGAATGAAAAATTTATTGTTTATAAAGCAGTGATTAACTAATGACTCTCGTCATAGGAGAAAATGTCACAAAAGTAACAAGTTTTGTTTTGTACCAACAATTAATAAAAAATTTCAGAAAAATCTATTTCCTTCATCAGGCATCACTGGAATAAGTATCAACTTGAGTGCTTAAAGAAGTAGACTATTTAAGTTTTCAAGCAGTCCTCCTCAATAAAAACGATTTGTATCATTTTTAATTCTGTTGAAACGAAGAGAAAACCATAATGATAAATTCCATTTTAAAAATATTGCGTTCTCATTGTTGCAATAAAGCTAGGGAAAATGAGAATGTTTCCAATTTTAAAATTATACTGGATCAATATGAATAAATATTTCGAATAATCATGCATATTCAGGATTCCAAGGCAGTACCTTTCATCAGAATTCTGTTTTTGGTTTACAAAATTTTCTTTGCTTGTATATTTTCCCCATTTTCCATAGAAAATTGCAGTTAATTCGCCAAATTTGTGAAAATTATTTAAGTTTAATAAGCATGAACTTGAATAAATATCCAATTGAGTACGTAAAGAAGGTTATTTTAATAGTATATAGACTTTTGACATATGTAAAAGATAGTTTGGAGTCTCTTTGAATAAAGATTAATAAAATGTAGACGATTCCTAGTGAAAGATTACATATTTGATTAGAGAAAGTTTAGAAACCAAACATTAGTAGAAAGCTAATCATTTTATTATAGTTAAGATATTTTATAATTCAGCAGTAAAAAGAAACTTATTATTTTATGCAAATGAATACATTTACTAGGGACTATATATTATAATTAAAAAAGTTTATAACAATTGAAAACGTGAAAAATCCAAAAGTTTAATAGAAAGAAGCCATGGTGTAACATTTTTAACTCTATTGAAACGATAAGTAGGTCATTCTGAAAAATTATTGTTGACATGACCTAGCCTGTTTTCAGTTTCAAAACATGGCTTTCTAATTAGTAGAACAAATTTAGAAAAAAAATATTTGTCGAAATTATTTTTTAATTTTCATTTTATCAGGTGCCGATTTTGACTTAATTTTTTTCATTGAAAATGCATGGTGAAAAATCACATTTTTGAGTGTTTGGAATAATTTTCTAGAGTTTGGGAAAATGTGACGGAAAGGTGTACAGGCTTGCGGAAAATGATCCAACCAAGCATTTTATGTATCAGACATATTCGTTTGACACCACGAATACACCCACACGAGTCCCTGAAAACTACCCTTACAACAAAAAATGTCAATTATTTCTGAAATCGACCTTTTGAACACTGTATTCTCGTTTTTTTCTCTTAAAATTTTTTATATTAGTCTAGTGTAATATTTATCAACATTGATTAATTACCTTTTAAATATTTAAACAAATGCAATCTGTTTAATTTTTTTTAAATTAGTTTTTTCCTTGAAAATTATTATTTTTGATATAGTGGAATATTTATGAACATTCGTTCATTAATTTTGAATTATGTAAATCAATTGCATTTGTTGAAAAAAAGTTTTTTTACACGGTGACCCATTTTAATCTATAATTCTAAATATCTTCTAAAATACTTTATCTACGTAGAAGTGGTTCCTACAAAGGTTGACCAGGACATTTGATTGTACTATCAATTTTGACCTTGAGGTCAACTTTCAAGGTCATATGGAGATAAGACCCTTTTCTTAAATGAGAACCTCTATTTTTGACTGCGCATTTTAAAAGAGCGGGAAATTTCACGTCAAAAATGACCTATGGAAAAACGGTTTTTGTGTCCTTGGAATCGTAAAAAATTAAGGTCAAATGTCTGAGAAACGACCAGATCCCCTTTTTCTGAATCATGACCTGCAGGTCTGTTTTGTAGGGCACTTGAAGCTCAACACGATTTTTCTTAGATTGAACTCTGTGCCCGGATGCATTTTTTTGTAGACTTCAGGCTGTGGATTATTATCGCAACACCCTCCTAAACACACCCAGACAGTAACAATCATTTCGGATAAGATTTAAAGACTGTGAGTATGTAGTTACAATAGTGACAATCTTGACAATGTCACGTCTCTGTGACTAGTTACAAAAAAAGTAAGCTAAAAAGTAAGCTCTGTTTCCTTCGTGTTGCTTTCTTGTTCTGAGTTCCCCTTGCCTCTCACGTTTCCGGTGATTGATTAACGCAGTCCCCTTGCCTCTCACCTTTCGGGTGGAGTGATGGCTCCGCAAGCTGCCCGAATCCTTTCCAGCAGATCTTCTCTTATTGTGGGTCGATGGGCAAAAACTACATTTTTAATATAACCCCATAAAAATAAATCAGGTCATGTTAGATCTGGTGAGCAGGAGAGCCATTCGAATGGAACTCCTCGTCCAATCCATCTCTCATTGAAATTTAAGTTTAAAAACTCACATACGATGAGTGCAAAATGTGGCAGAGCACCATCTTGTTGGAGCCACATTATTTGTCTCCTTGCTAAGTCAAAGTTCTGCAAAAGTCCAGGTAAATGATCCCTTAAAAACTCTAAGTAAGTGCGTCTGTCAACGTTTCCATCAAAAAGTAGGTCCCAATTAAATAGCCATTTAGCATTCCGCACCACACCATAACACTCCATCGATCTTAAAGATCTATCGGTCTGTACCAGTAAGGATTTTCGTCCGACCAATAATGACAGTTATGTCTATTGAGCTGTCTGTCGCTGTAGAATTTACTTTCATCTGAGAAAAGTGCACATCGAAAGAAAGAAGGATGATTATGTATCATTTGCAAAGCCCATTGACTTTAATTAATTTTTAATAATTTAAAGTTCAGCTCAACTTTACTACTATTGACGATTCTGAATAAAAATGTGAAAACCATCTGTTTTTCTTGCGTTTGTTTATGGACTCTTTTAAAATATTGTAATCTTCAGTGTCAATAATTCAATCCCTCTTGGCTTATCCGCAGGAAAGCGTAAGTTTCGTGTAGTATTTAACCATTTATCTGGCCTATACTCTGAAAGCTATTGTACCATGGACCTCCGCTAATTTATTTTTTACTCATTCCAATAAGATATGCCCACGTCTACGTAACAAACCAGTACTCAAAACTACGCTCTCTCAACCAATCTAATTCAAGGAACCGACTATTATACTTCCCTATTTGTGATAGAACACACGCTGATGTTTTTTTATGAAAGGTCATAGCAGGATCCGCATTATGTGCTGCCCACGTTCGGATCTAGTCGAGATTTTTACAATAAGTTGACAATTATGTAAGAATAAATTTCCCAAAAGATTATATCTGAGAAAAATTTGGTATGAGAGTTATGGGGGCTAGAAGAAATATCGAAAAATACGTTTTTCTCGAGAACGGCTGAACCGATTTCCATGAACAAATATTTGTTATGGATTAAAATTTTTTTTCAACTTATTGGGATTTTTTTGGGTTTGCTTGGTGTACCGCCACCACTTTTCACGAAAAAAATCTTTAAATAATCTTGTATAACATAACCAATTTTTAAAACGATCAAAAGGGTAGAACATAGTTTAAAAAACCTTCCCGCTTTGCGTGCACATTCTGGTCGCGCGCAGCTCGCTTCGGCTGCGAGTTTCAGCGCGCCTATGGCGCGCACCTGTTGGAGCTCGATAATATATTCACCTTGGACTACGCGCTCGGACATATTTGCATCACGCTTTACGCTCGGTTCCTCTAGGTTTTCGCACTTCATCTGCTCGCTATTAAGCGCTTCGCAGGCTAATACTCTCTTAGTAAGGTTCATCGTTATGACATGCTTTTGGTTCAATTACATCAGTCTTACATAAAGAGAAGACCAAATTTACTTAAGGTTCTATCAACCTTAAGGAACATATTCTCATCAAGACACACGCGCTTCGCGCTCGATATTTGGTTTAATAATTATGTAACCTCGCGCTACACGCTCATTTTGATGAGAATGTGCCCATTCAGCGGGCAGATTTTTTCACTGTTAATGTTATTGTTTTAAATAATAAAACCAAAACTACATATCCTAGCAAAATGTTACCAATGACAAATTTGTAGAACTTTCTTGAGAGCAAATTTTTTGTTTAATCATCATTTGTCGTATCTTGCATAGTTTGACCGTAAAATGAAATTTTTTATTTTAAGGGTTTTTTGTGCAATAAAAATGTGAATTGTCAATTTTTCAAAAAAATGCTAAAAGTCGTTACGATAGTCTTGTAGGGTTTGTCAAAAGAAATATTTTCCTTGTCTAGATTTATTTTCGTATTGTGCGTTGTTTGGCTGAAAATGTTCATTTTCCTTTCTTTTTTTGAATTTTGAGAATGCTATATCTCTGAAAATTTTCATTTTATCGAAAGAAGTCATAAGGATAAATTAATTAGATTTTAGAGAACTATAATCACACGCACATAAAATTTTCAAATGAAGAAAAAAAGTGGTCTCAAAAATTTTCAAAATGTGCTCACTTTTCGCATTTTTATCCAAAATGGCTGGCTATTGAACTTGACCTTTAGTTTCAGGCACTAAAAGTGTGTACCAAAGGCCAATCCAATCTGTCCATTTTTTTAAAAGTTATTGTGCTCACAGACAGACAGGTGGAAACAATAGTAAAAACCGGGGTTTTCGGTTCAGGGTGTCTCAAAACGTGGACATTTGACAAAAACAGGGAGGGGGGGGGGTCAAATTTTACACAAATCTAATGCCTTCTCTGGAAGAGAATGTAAAAATCTGAAGCGTTGAGTGTATTCCGTGCGCTGCAGATGGCACAGTGGGTATGTGTAGCTAGCAGCCCACTACCGTTCATTGGCCACCACCTAAAGAACTAGCTGACTGAATTTCGAGTTCAAAATTAAAAATGGGGAATCAGAAATTTAGTAAGACAGTTTTTCTTTCAATCTGAAAGCCCGTAGGTAACCTACAATTCGTTCTTTCGTTGAAGCTTATCACTGAAATTCCTTGCTTTAACTTCAGATTTTAATTTTTTTACTTCGACCAGTAACGTTATTGAAGAACGTATTACACCAAGCGCACTTGGGTTTCTTTAATGAATCCAACATTTTCCACTATGCCCAGTCAAATGAATTATAAAAAAGATTGAACCAAGTAACCAAGTAACCATAGATGCAAAGTTAAGTTTCATTGACAGATCAAAGCATGAAAATGAGTGTCGTGTTAAATGAAAAAGGTACACTTAAAACAGTTAAAGTAACAATGAACGATACTCCTAAGTCTAAGCTAAGAGAAATAAGAAGTCAATAAATCAATAAAGTCAATCAATAAAATTATTAACAGAATAAGTTTTCCGAAAACAAACTGATTTGATGCTAAAGCCTCTCCTCATACTATAAGGAACCAACTAACTCACTCGCGGTATTAGACTGTCCAATAGAAATAATAGTACATATAGCATATACCTTCAACAGAAAAACAAAAAAATATTAGAAACAAACCAATGGATGAAAAATCAAGTGACGATTGCATAAAAAGTTGAAATTACAAAAGCCAGATGAGTTGAAGCTTTTTTGGGGAGAAATGGTGGCGGCACATCAAGAACACCCCATTAAAAATGCCCAAAAATTTGCAAAAAAATTTGACGGTTCTACTAGCGAAAATTAGTTCATTCTCTTTTTCTAACATTCTACTATTGAGACCCATAACATGTATTTTGTTCATCAAAATCGGTTCAGCCGTTCTCGAGAAAAAATTATTTTTCGATTTTTCTTCTAGCACCCATAATTCCCATTAAAATTATTTCTCAGATATACTCTTTTGGGAAATTTATTCTTACATCAATGTCAACTTATTGTAAAAATTTAACCAGGTTCGAGTGGGAGCAGCACATAAATGCTTATCCTGCTATGCCCTTTCGGTATTGATTATTTCAATCACTCACCATGAACTTTAAATTTTATAAAATGTTGATTCAATAATAAACAAATATAATAATTTTGTATTAGCAACACAGCATATTTTTTGATAACTTAAGAACCGTCGCTTCCAGGAGGGCAAAATGGGTTAAAACATAAATTGTTTATGATTAAAAAGATTTATTTTGTGCCAAAGTGTTAAAAAAATGTAAAAAAAATTTTTAACAGGCACGAGGAGAATTAGCATAAATTTGAGCGCTTGAAAATAAGTAAATGTAAGTTTTTAAGCTTTTTGCCCTCTAAATCGAAGTTAGTAAAATTTAAATAAGTACTAGTGGAATTTTACAGACTCAATTGGCGAAAAGTGAATCACTAAATATTAGTAGACAATTACAAATTTAAGTAGTCCAGATTTTTACTAATTCAATGATGGAAAGTTAATGACTTGATAAAAAATAATTATTTAGGACAGTGTATAATAATGTGGAAAAAGTGAAAAACATGGAAAACGTGAAAAATAGAAAATTTTAATAAGACGAAGTCATTACATGCCATTCTTATCACTATTGCAACAAGAACAAGGACAATGGTAAGAAGAAATGATAATGAAAACGTGATGTAACCTGTCTCAATTTAAAAGCATGAGCAGCTGTTTGCAAAAACATATTAATTTTAATGTCTAAAGAGGTTTATTTTAATTGTATAGCTTTTGTATCCAAAATATAATTTAATGACTCTTTAAATCAAAATTTGTAAGATTCAACTAATGTAATTGAAACTTTACCGATTTTATTGGTGAAAAGTAAGCCAACAACGATTAGTAGAAAATTTATAATTCATTTGGTCAAGGTATTGCCTAATTTAATCGTGGAAGGCAAACTAATTTGATGATAAAAATAAGTAAATGTACTAAGTACTGTATATTCAATAATTTAAAAAATGTTATAAAAATGGAAAACGTGAAAAATATATATGCTGAATGAAACGACGCGACATTGTGGCACATTTAATTCTATTGAAACGATGATTGGGTTATATTAAGAAATTGTTAACGTGACCTAGTCTGTTTTCATTTTAAAAATACCGCCTTCTTATTGTTTCAATAAAGTTAGGAAAATTAAGAATCTTTTCAGATCTTAAAATTACACTGGATCAATACGGGATCAATATGAAGCAAAATATTAAATAATCATGCATATTTTTGATTCTCAGGGGCTATTTTCCATAGAGTACTGTCTCCGATTTTCTAAATTTGGTTCAATCTTATATTTTCACTATTTTACATAGAAAACTGCAATTATTTCGCAAAACTTGTGCAAATTATTCGAGCTTCGTTCTTATACTGAATTAAATGAAACATCAAAGAAATTATACAGCAATAATAAATGCTTTAATTAGACTCTGGGATGTGCCAAATATATGTCATCAAGCAAGATTGATGAATTTTCTGGATTTTTCCTAAACCCCACAACCAATCAGTTGCAAAGTTTTTAATAAAATCAGAAAATGTAATCCCTCTGTCAGCTTTTTACACTACCAAAGTTGAACCTTTGTTTTGATGGACAGCAACAAAATGACGAAGCTAACACTATACGTTTTTATCGAGAACAACAAACAATTTAAGGAAGGAAGACGACAAATAAAAGTCCTCAAACTTTTCCAGTCAAAATGCTTCGCTAGGCGTGAAGAGACAAATATATGGAAACTTAACCTGATATCAACATGACATCGAACTGCGACATCTTAGTAATTTTACTCCTTGAGGTTATATACACAACAAGAAGAAGAAGAGTCCCCAATTCCATACACAGGAAAACTATACATTAATCATTGTATGACGAATGCACCATTTCATAATAGCCGTCCCTAACATGAAAATTATTCTTTTGATAATAAGACTCCAGCTGGATAACAAAAAAAACGTGGACAAGGAGTACAAAATAGCGATTATGTCATCGTTCATTATGGATGCCTCTTATATGAAATTTCACCCTATTCTAATAAGATATTACCGTCGAACTCGGAAGATACATTTGGATAACAATGAAAGAAGACCTGCAGATTTAAAATTTCTACGGACCAACTGACTCCTCTCCCCATAAATCCTACCATTTCCAAAGGACCCCGCACTAAATGTATGGGAAAA
>JAWWLR010000158.1:62503983-62514003 GCA_035041075.1 Acraspis erinacei | reverse complement strand
AACAAATAAAATAACGATGTAATAATCCCTAAATAGAAGTTTTTTAATAAAAAAATACCAATGAGATTTACAGAGAATCTTTTAAGGAACAAAATAAGTAATAGTTGCTACTTTTACCTAAAGTAAGCTAGTTATAACCGTTATAAATGTCTTTTAAAATTTTTCGAATTAGTATTACAATTTTTTTAAAGACAAACAAATTTGCCTTAAACACTTTCAGATTCTTTTATGAAAAGTTTTTGGTAATACTTAAAAATATTTTAGAACATTAGCCTAAAATTAATTAAAAAAAAAAATATTAAAAAAATTTTTGTGAGTCTAAAGAACATTTTTTCATTCTCATTAAACCTTTGTTAATTGTAATTCAGCTTCCTTTTTCATAATCTTCAACAATCTAAATTAAAAAAAAGGAAATTTTCCACAATTTTGAAATTAACTTCGAATTGTTTGAAGACTTTTAAATATTTCTAAGCATAATAGATTTGTTTAAATTTTGTAATTCTGATTCAACTTTTTTAGAATACCTTTTTTAAACGAAAGAAATTATTTGAGATATAACCATGAATCTTGCGACAACTTTATTGTTCTCGCAAAACCTTTAATAGTTCTGAATAGGCTTCTCTTTTTTAGTTAAAAATCTTTAAAAATGTACATTTCGTTTAAAATTTTTTTGAATCTTCTCAAGATTTCAATTATTTTCGATTCTTTTCCAAACTACTAAAACTTCTAAAAAGCAAAAAAAAATACTCCGAAAAAATTGTTTTAAAATCTTTCAGATCTTAAAATAAAATCTGAATAATCTTGAATTTTGTCAAGAACTTATTTTCTTTGTGGTTGCAAAATTTAAAAATCGAAAAAAAAATAAAAATAGAAACTTATAAAATTTAAAAAAGTTACTATCTAATTATAAAAATTTATAAGATTTCACCCTCAAAGAGCTTTATTCTGTTAGATTACAGACATCGAAAACTGTAAAATAATTTATATCTTCAGTAAATTATTATTTAAAAGACATAATGTAATCATTTACAATTTTTAATTGAAAATGAACATTTATTGATCATTATCTTCTGTAGATTTTATAATGTAAATACCTTTTTCGTATTAAATCTTAAGCTAAATTTCATGAAGAGCATTATGCCGAAAAGCACATTTTCAAATGAATTCATTAAAACTAATTAAATTTGTTTACAATGTAAACAAAAGTCAACAATGTTTTGAATTAAATGAAAACAGATATACCTATACACTTTATATGTAACACCGTTGCCACAATACTCCAGTTTGATATCATCCCTTAAAATAGCAGTTTTTTCAGTTTTTTTCGCTTACAGAATAGATAATGTCGAAAAGATCACTCAAAAGACTCAAAGATTATTTGCCACTTTTAGTAAATTGCAAACAAACATAATAACTTTACACCTTACTTTCATTGAATTGTAAATTTTGTTATCTGAAAGGTCTACATGTTGAAATGGGCGCATTAGAGTGTATACCTGTTTTTTTATTTTCCTGTGAATGCACCACGGCGATATTGTTTCATGCAGTTAAAGATTAATTAGAGATAGTATCTATAAATAAGAGTATCTATAATAAAAGGAGGGAGTCTCGGTGGCTCAGACGGTTAGGCGCTCGGTCATGACTTTAGAGTTCCGGGCTTCGATCCCTGACCTTTGCAATTTTTCTGTATACTTTCACCGTATTCTTAGTGGTTTGAATCCTGCTTTAAGTAAAGTACAAAACAAACCAGATTTATGTACTTAATATGTCATATGTTATAGCCATACAACACTTTGCCCTGTGAACCTTCAAATAGCATTGAAAGATTTGTATGGATTGCTTGCAATTAAAATAACGACTTTTAAAAATATTTCGTTTCATTGCACATCAACTACAAAACTGATCAGGGAAAATTGCACTAATAATCTTTGCAGATTCGATGATGTTTACTTGTATACCTACTGCAACCAAATTGATCTCTTCTAGCTTGAGATATGGTTCACAGAGTAAGGCTGTCTTAAAAAAATTTTTGTTTTAAAAATTCGTATTTTGAACAGCAATCCATAACAAAAATTTCAATGCGGTTTGAAAATTTAACATTCGGAAATGCATTTGAAAAATATAGCTGCACTAAGTGTACAAAAGTATACAATGCGCCCATGACTGATAATACTTACCGGGATAGCCCCTTGTAGGAAGTTTCGAAACTATACATTACATACCCATTTTGTGACTGAAACAATATCTTTGCAAAATACTTGAAACAGCGTATTAAATTGAGAACATCTATATCTTATCAGGCCCTCGACTTCCCGAGTAGAAAAGGTTGAATGGGTAAGCCATGGCTCAACATTGCTCAGCATGGGATAAGCGTGGGGTTAGCCTCGGATTCGCCTGGGGTAATCGTGGTTCAATTTGGTTTGAATTGAAATTTCGCAATATTTACGAAGATGGACATAATCAACTAAATTTTCTTCACTTTTTCAAAGGATTGGTGGATAAGTATCTTCTTGTATTGAAATTTGCGGAATTTTTTTAAGAAGGTCATAATTTACGAAATTTGTCTTGATTTTTCATGTGCACATAATTCACCTAATTTTATAAGAGAATTGAAAAAAAATGACCGATGGAATTGACTGCATATTCAAAAAGCAACACCACCGACTCCATTTCAGAAGAATTTTGGAAAAAAATTACTTTTATTGCACTTTGCAAAACTATTGACTAGGAACATTATTAACTTAAGATTGCTACTGTTTTTCTCATTTTAATTTTATACTGAAGAATTGGATCCTATTTTTCTGTATAATAATACAATTGTACAAGCGTAGGTGAAAATTTCAAAAATGCTACTCTACAATAGAACAATCTTGAACAATAATGGCAAGACCCAAGTTCTCAAATGTATATTTACTCGTCGGGATCTTGAAACCATCCTCAGTGATTTTCTCATTTTAGTGTTATACTTCCGTCCAAACCAGAAATTTATGTAAGTGCTCTCTGAGTTGAACGGTGATTTTCAAGAAAGCCATTTTCGCTAAGAACTTTAATATAGGAACACATTTTCATTAATGCAAGTAACCCTTTTTGGTGCAACGCATTTGCTCTTTCTGATTTTGCAAGAAACAAATTAATTTTTTAACCCGTTGTGGTCATTCGGGTTCCAAAGGACCCCACGCGAACTTTACGGGTAAGTTCCATCAAAGTGCAATTTCAAAATTGAACCTGCGGGGCCATTTGTTATTGTTTGAAGGTACTACAACAAGTTTCGATGGGTTTTAAAGTTCGCCGTGGCTCCAGTCCAGTGGTTCCGTGGTCTACAATTAGCGCGGACTTTTTTTTGGGTGTGGGTCCAAAAGACCCCGTGCAACCATAGTGCGAAAAAATTTGCAAAAAAGTTCATTTAAAAAATTCATTCTTTATGTATAAAAGTGTATTTTAAAATGTGAATAAAATTATATGTATAAAAAAACGCCATAGTCCTCTTACCTTCGACGTATGTGCGATGGGCATCGCATGCACTGACTGCGGTCGCGGAGATGAGACAAAATATTTGTATACTGCGAAATTATATTTTTATATTTTTTTATTATGATTCTCCATAGAATAAATAAATTGTTCAAAAAGAAACAGTTTTGTCACTTTATTCTGCATGCTGAAAGTTATCTCATTCAATTTACAAGTTTCGTCTAAGTTTTGTACCTCAATCTTCAAAATAAATATACTTTTTTCAAACCTAACTATAAAACTAATTTCTTCCTTAAAGTACACTATTTTAAAGTAGTGCCTCGTATGTGTTTTGCTTTATCACAAAAATTAAATTTTTTATGAATTTGTTAAGGAAACAAGTAAAACTTTTCAATTTTTTTTGCTCGCGTTTTTTCAAAATCAAAATTTTTAAATAAACAATAAAAAACTATTGAATTGCAAAGAAGAAACCTTAAACTAAAGTCTCGAGCAAGGATCAAGTCGATACATAAAAAAGAGGGGAAATGGCAACGGTTTGATTACGGTGGGGTCTATTGGACCACCTGTGACCGTCCCGTTATTTTTCGGAGGTGCGACCACAACGGGTTAAACAGTTTCTATTAAAAACTGCACTTACGTATTTTTCTGGACTCTAATTCCAGCTAAGAAGTACGCAAAGTCACTTTCAGAGTGTTTCGCTGTAAATTTATCGAGCGTTCTGCCCTGGACACCACAAGGGAAATCCGCAAAAGCCAAGCATGGCATGCCGATTTTAAACGACGTCGCTAGCGGATTTAATCGCTTGGACATCTTTGCTTGACTCGACACTTTCAAAACTTAAGACTTTCCGTGAAGTACATGCTGGCACATGCGGAGTTTTGATTTTGTACCAAGCAGCGTGCTCGGCCACTCTCGCCGGAAAAAAAATCCGCAAAGTAGTTTACTTATATTCTTTCCTTGTATTTCGTACCGCATTTGACTTTTCTTACAAATTTCAGACACCGCAAAGTACTTAACATGCGTTTTTAGATTGCATTTGGTAAATATGCTCGATACTCGGAACTTTGGATATCCATTTTGCACTATAAATAATTAAAAATTATAATGTTAGCCATGATAGTCGCAGCTTAACCTTATGATTCCACTGATATATAAAAAAAACATTTTTCGAAAAGATGTAAGGGACATCTTTTATTTATTCCCATTTGTTTAGTGAAACATTACAATGATAAAAGCGTTGGTGAACATTTCCAGAATGTAACACTACCATGGGACAACCGTGGGCGAAGATTGCAAGACCTTAGTTCAAAAATTGACATTTCCTTATCGGTAAATAGCAATCCTGAATAAAGTTTGTCTTATTTGACAGTTATATTAAATAAGTAACTCCGATTTGTTTAGTATAATAATATACTGGGACCAGCGTGGGTTGATATTGCAAATATGTAACTCTACAATGGGATAACCGTGGATGAAGATTGCAAGACATAATTTCCGAAATTGATATTTCCTCATCAGAATTTTGAAACCTTCTCCGCCATTAGTCTCATTATTCTCTTATGTTGTTAATTCTAGTTGCAACATTTTGATATTATAATTGCTTCGTTTTCAACGATATTTTTTTCAGATCAATGATAAATCAAGTTCTCTCAACTATAAATTTCTTTCTGTTTACGTCTACCAAATTTAGTGAAAATATTTGGAACAAAATAAAAAGGCTGGTATTAAAGAGTCACTTCAGTCAAGATAGTACGATTTAATGTAAATTTTCTATTAGCATAACTAAAGAGGGAAAACCCACATCCGAGAAATCCCTCAAGGAGATGACTTACATATGCATAGTTACAAACATTTCAATACATTTTCCAGAAAATTACAATACTTAAAGTACGTTAATACGCATTAAAAATAGATAGTTAAGTGCATGAAATTTCATCTAAAATTAATCCGAAATCTTCAACAGATTAATGTTAAAATTAAAGGCAAGACAATTCTTTAAAGCACGCTTGATGAAAATTAAAAATAAGTTTAACGATGAACCCTTCGAGTTATTTTGATCGAATTTCTTTGCTGATTCGCAGTTCAATTTTAGAAAAAGAAGCATACACGATTTAAAGAATAGCTGAAGTCCAGTTGAAGTTCAACTGAAGCATAGTAAACAAAATATCAAAAAAGTGATGTATTTCTATGATAATGTGAGATAAATTTGTTATCTTAACATTTCGCCATACATCTGTTCTGGTGAAATTTGTATGTATATATAATTAGTATTAAGAATTTTAATTCACACAAGATAAAACAATATTTCTCTCAACTTCAGAAGTAGTTAAAATTTGAAGGAAATCATTACAATATTTAATTTGATTATAATGTATTAATTTTTTATTAATTGCTACTATGCTTTAGGTATATTACTTAAATATGTACTAGAGTAGGGAATTATCTCATATGCTATACATTCGTTATATTCTGGAAAGTAAATAATTATTGAGAATCAGAATCATTGATGTGCAATCTTATAAAAGGATTTCTACCATAACCTAGGAGAAGTGATTTTTGTGCCAGAAGTAGGGTTTATTGTTGAGTTGCTGGTTGTTGCAGATTTTTGTTGGGTGAGCTTATGGCTGTGGTGAATGTGGCGCCTTAATTACGTGGATATGGAGGCATTCGTAATAATATCGAGTTGGTAGTTGGACTCCGTCCAAATCCTAGTGATGGGGAACGCGCTGGCGATTAACAAAAAATACGTGTTACTAGAAGCAAAATTATACTCTCTAAATCTATATGCGGAACTTCTAACTTGGACCTCCAGATTACTTTGATAATTATAAATATTTTTTCCTTTTAAGGATTCACTCTGGATGTCAGATTCATTTAAAGCTTCATTTATTTTTAAATTCAAAACATTCAAATTCGAAAACTATACAATTTTGTAGAGTTTTAAATAGCAAGAAAATTATTCTACATATGTTCATTGAAAAGTATTCCAGAATGTTTGATAAAACCAACATTATGCTAAATATCCTTTCTGATGAAATAGGTACCAAAATTAAAAATCCAGAATTTTGAATCACACTCGTTAAAAATTATTGCTCTTGATTTTAGGAGTCTAATCTGAAGAAATTCATTAGGATATTTAATTGTATTACTAATTGTTATTTTTTCAGGAATTTTGATAGTTTAGCTACACTTTAGCTATACTAATTAAATATTGAATTAAGAAATTATCCCATATGCCAAACATCTCTTATATTTTTGAAAGGCAATGATTATTTAGTATCAGATCCACTATTATGTGGTCCAATAAAAGGGGTTATACCATATCCTGGCGGACGTGCTGCTCTGAACTGAGGTGGCGTTAGACGCGCATTTTGTCGTAGGTTCTGTGGTGTCGGAGAATATCGAGATAATAAATCTTTGGTACTTGGATTCCGTTGTAACCTATCTCCCGATATTCGACCACTAGATATTGGGGGCTGATCTTCATTTTTGGTTTTCGGAGGAAGCTCACTCCTTGTTGGTGATGTGGTTCGTGTAGAAATACAACATTGCCAAAACTGTTCGCTTAAATCTGGAAGAAGGAATTTGAGTTTTCTGTAGTTTTGTAAGCCGTAAAATATTTGTTGGCAAAATCAAGCATATTTTGAAACAAAAGACATTACTGAAAGCACAATTATACTTTCCAAACATAAATGAGGCTTCTCACTTAGTATTTCAGATTTAGAAAATAATTTTCACAACTGAAGTGTAACAGGGCTTACAGGTGTAAGTGCCAAATTTAGGAAAGTCATTTTAGTGGCGTGAGCTAATTATTTTGACCTAACTCATGTACTTTTGAAACATTATAGTCCGGTTAGGGTTTGAAGGGGGTAAATATAAAATTATGTTACATAAGGACATAAGCGCTACGAGACGCTTCACGTAATAATATAGTCTAATTTTATCTATTGCATAGTCTATAATATAGTCTAATTTTATCTATTGGATCCATAATTTTCTCAGTGTTACCCTCGAAATTCACTATTGATCATTTTCATTTGCGAAGTAGTTGCCTCTTTTGGACTGCTCTTTTTATGATTCAATGCAGCCGGATGAGGATTGCAAAAGGTATTTTGATATTTTTCTTGTAGTCAGAACCTATTGTAGAGGTTTCGCCGCCCATTTCTGGAGGGATTTATTGAAAACAGTTGATTGCTTCTGTATAATACTTTGAGGGTTAAAAAACCATAAAAACCGGTCAAAAGTACTTTTTTACTTATAAAAAAATGAAGTTTCCAAAATGTTTGCAGCTTTTAGTATAAGATATACAATTTTCCTTGGTAGGCACTCTGTCACGTTCACATACGTTTTTTTAGAGATATCCCTTTTTCTGATCAGGTCTGGCATTTTATTTAAATGCGCCGTTTATTTTCAAGGGTTTTCTCGAAGACAGTTGCTTTCTTCTAAGCGGTCATTTCACAAATCAGAAGTGTTTGACAATAAGTCAGGACGATTTTCAGCAGCTTTTTAATAATGAAATGCGTTACATATAACATGTTTCTTATACCTCCAGTCAAATTTTGGTTCTGTCAATCGAAGCATCAAATCATTACAAAAGAAAAATATCTTTTTACGTTCAAAGAATTTGAACTTGCAGAAATTAGAATTGAGTATAGTTTTAAATAGTAGAATTAGAATTAAATCAAAGAAAAAATTACTTTCGATCTACAGAAAACAACGTTAGGAAACGCTTATACTTTGGTCAAAATTTGTTTCCGATCTTAATCATGTATGTTTAATGAAGAAATAAAAAATTTTATTTCCAGACTCTAATTAACACGAAAGACGCCAATGAAGCACCAGAAGACAAATATATTTGGGCAAATCGTTTAAACAAATTAAAAATAAAATCTTATCTCACCTCATTCTCGGCGGAAATTAAGATAATTCCTAATTTAACAAAAAACATGTTCGTAAAAATTTGCACATATGTGCGTTTATGCCATGGCAGCCTCCAATTACGGTTGAAAGTTTAAAGTTACTAATAATTGCGCAGTTATTGCATTTATTTCACGAAAACTCAATTTAAAAATTTTATATTTGCCAGATTTTAAAAACATATAGCATTTCTTATCATGCCAGGTTTTCAATATTACACATGCGAATAGAATTGTTAACCCCTAAATGGTAAAGGTGGGTCACTCGTGTCTCGCCAAAAGATTCTCCCTTTTCTAGCTTGTAGAGAAGGGTGGAGGGAAGGCCCAGACCATACGGTAAAAAATCGTACACTGGTAGGCTATAAGCTCCCCAAGTGCCGTCACTTTAGTCCGTAAACAGCAGTCGTAGGAGACAGTCGAAGTTTCGAAAAGGCACAAGTGACCCAATGATACGATGAGTGAATTTTGAACATTGATGTGATTCTGATGAATAAATGTCTATTTTATTCTTAAGCTTTAATTTTCTATTTGATTTTTAAACAAATATTAATTACATCTAAAGTTATGATTTTTCAAGAAAATGGTGCATTCTTCACTTTTTATTTTTTTATTTGATTATATTATTTAAACAAATGATCAAATCGGCAATATAGCGATTGATCCTTATACTTGGATAGTTGATGAGATTTCATGAATTTTGCGAAATTTTTTAGAGCAGTTTAGAGCAAGGTGCCGAAAATTACGTTATCATTTAAGGGTTAAAAAAATATTACTTTCTGAAATGGCTTTCAATACAGGCTTTTTCACAATGATAAACACTGCACTCTCTCCGCAAACACACTAATCTTGGCAACGTCGAAAACTTCTGCTTCTCGAACGGTGGTCCGATAAAAGTGAACGGTACGTAACCAGCTCGCACCGCAGCAGCGCGACAAATCGCACGAAATTGGTTGGCGCTCTGAGTTGTGTGCACGGGTGGCTCGTGCGTGAGCCGTTTCCAGCTCAATGCACACGTATTTTCTGTGCAAAAACCTTCGAATCCCATGGTCGGGAGCCGGCCGGGCACTGGTCAGGTTAATGTTTTTGTAGAAATTACATAATTTTTAAGAGCCGTGCCATGATCAAAGACGTAATTATGGTTGCTAGATGATTTATTAATTGAAAAGTATAACTTAAAGATTTATTAGATTTTCAAATTTCGTTTCGGAAAAAGGCAGACTAATGATTTTTAATATTTTCTTCATATGAGGGAATTTAAATATTTCAATTTCATAATATATCTACGATTGAATTAGATGATTATTATGGGATTAATCATTAATTATCGGCAGCAGGGACGCACGCGTGCGTTGCATATACACTCTCATACGCAGTCATACGTGAAGTACGCCGTGAGGGCGATATGAGACGCATTACGCACGCACCGTACCTACCCATCACCGCATATCGACAGGTGATGGCAGCATGCGTGCGTTATGTCTAGCCTGCCATAGCATGCCTTGCACGCATGCGAGCACTGTGCCTCGCACGATTGTTATCTGGGTTGCGTTGCAGCTTTGTTGTTTAAAGTTTCCACTGCGTGGCGCTAGCATCCAGAAAAAATTCTTAAAGTTACCGACGAAACGCTTATTAACTG
>JAWWLR010000158.1:62411646-62426491 GCA_035041075.1 Acraspis erinacei | reverse complement strand
ATCACTTGACTGATTTTAATTGAAACGTGAAAACCATCCTTCAGATTCGAGAGGTACTTTCTATCCCATACACAGTAAACAAAAAGATCAATTTTGTTGCAGAGCATTTTGCTCCAGCGATCATTTGACTCTCCAGATCATATCGACCTGTCCATTCTGATCAGTTTGCTTTTATTTTTTGGTTCATGTGTCAGAATTAATAAAATGGCCGTCAATTCGTGACTTCATACATGATCCCGAATCAGATCATTATGGTCTCGAAATTCGATCATCCACTCCGGCGAATCAAAATGATCTCGAATTCGATATCATTTTTGTTGCATATCAGAATGATATTGATATCATTTTGAACACTTTTTTTTGTTTTGTAAACTGGAACCTTTGCTGATATATGAAATACGTATCGATTAGTTTCCATAACACTACAAATTAGCCAAGTTTCATCCACATTAGCGAATCACCCTTTCGTAATGTTACTTGTCAGAAGGAGTTTTTATTAAACACGTATCGAATTGAAAGACGCTTTCTAGAGCATCAGAAAGCAAGCGACTACAACCTTTTGGAGTGGCACATGGAAGCTCTAAGTAAACATCCAGAAGCAAGTATTGGCACCTCTATCTCTCGCGGCCACTCTTATAAGGATAACAGCAGTAAAAGACAAACTTCAAACTACACCATGCTCCTAAGTTTAAAAAAAAATCTAATATAAGTGTCAGGATATATTTACGGAAAGGATTTTAATAAAGTAACTTTTCTTCAAGATAATTTTATTTTTTCGTTGCGCTAAAAATTTATTATAATGACCATAACTAATTCCTGATTAAAATTCATAAAATCCGTGCGTCATGGATGACAGAATTTCAATGAAGAAACGTAGTATGATGATTTACTACCGCCGTCCTTGTCAGCGTAATTTAGTGCCTGTCTCCATCAGGTCCGTTAGGATGTCCGATATGCTGAAATATAAGCATAATGTAATTAGATTTTGTTATATAAACACCACTGGTATTTGCTCTCATCTATCAGCTAAAAGCATAGAAGAAATAAAGATCATGTTTCTTGAAGAGCATTTTGATAGAATTCTCAAATTGTAATAAAATTATAGAGTTCAGAAAGATCTGTCATTTTAATCGTAAGGTGATATAATTACGGGGAAAATGCAGCACGTAATTAATTTTGGGTAGCTCGGTATTCTTGAAACACGCGATTGTACTATGCTTTCGTGCAATTTCGAAATAATCATTCGGTAGTTTAAAAAATTAACACAAGTTACATCGATATCAATAATAATAGATATTCAAATTTTATACTTACGAAAAGGTTTCTGAAAAAATCTCCGATAGGATTTGGTTGTGGCCGTGGTCCATCTCCTCCTCCTGGTCCATCATTAGGTCCTTCGCTAGGAGGGCCAGCGATTGTCACTGCTAGTATCGCAGAAAACAGCATAACGATTGCCAGAAGTCCTCTCATCTTTTTGAACGTTTATCTCTGCGTAAAAATACAATCCACTTTTAAGATCAACTGGTATAATAAAGATGCTTATTTTTTGGTAAAGGACTCGTAGTAATTAAATTAACTATTTCCTAGATTAAAATCTACTGATATTATCATTACACTTGAATCTAATCAGAAAAACTCCATATGAAATCTCTCACAGCATGAGATATCGGCGGGATATCCCATTTATCTCCCAGGATATCCTGGGCATATCTCAGAATATCCTCATGATATTCCATTAATGTCCCAATTTTATATGCCAAGGATGTCCTCGAGATATCCCAATTTTCCAATTTAGTATATTCCTGGAAATTCAGATATGAATTGAAATGAAATTCAGATTCAGCTTGGGCCCATGAATAATTCGTACATGAGAGGTATTAGTTTTATTTTCAAAGGAGGAAAGATTATTTTGCATAACAAAAATCGAAAAAATAAAAAATTGTTTAAGATAGGATGTTATCAAAATTCCAAAATTTTTAATATAAAAACTACTTTGGCAAACTGAGTTAGACTTACCTCTTGTAGTACTCTCTGGTGATGTACATGTCTTTCAGAAGAAAATCATCTTTATATACCCCAAAAAGTATTATGCACGTGACGTCAAACGTGTGCTCAGACTTTAATAATTCAATGAATGTGTTTCAATGTTTATAAAGAGCTTGTATAAACAATAACTTGGAATTGCGTAATATGATCTTTGCATGTTTTATTTTTTTTAATCTAGGGTAAAAGGTTCAAGGGTAAAAGGTTCAATCTAGGGTAAAGGTTCAAGAAATTCTTTTCGTCAGTATTTCTAAGTTTTCTATATAATTTCACCATTAAGGTTATGGTGGCGCTGAACCAATTTTAATTGACACGAGCTTGAATATTGTATATTCTTGATATTCATACCAAATTTGAAATATTTGTCTGAGCCCTTTGTGAAAAAGTCCAGTTTTGTTTTTAAAAAATTACAATATAGAAGTTGCTTAAAATTTTGATGATTCAAGTTGCTTCAAAAAGTTACTTGTTTATCTTTTATTTAATTTTATAGTTTTGCAAATTTTAAACACATACTGGAAAGCATTATTGATTTTTTTTTCATAAAGCAAACTTACTGATATGCACCAATTATTTTCTTATTTTATTTTAGTGCATTGCGTAAAATTAACCTAAATTCAAACTTTTAATTTTGGGAACTATACAATGCAGCAAAGACACAACTGAAATTCTCGATAAATAAAACTATTATTTAAATTTAAATTGAAAAAATATGTAAACACTGACAAAATCTGACTTTTCATAACGCAATTTCGATACACGCAGCCACGTACTTAAATGAACAGCCAGCTCGTATTCACTGAGTTGTTTACATGAACTTTATATTATTACCAAACGATTTAAAGACAAAATGAGCCGACCTCATTGATTGATTAGAGGATTTTTGAATATTTTTCAATCTCAATAGAAAAATAGTTTCATTTTTCAACTAATATAGTTGTATTTTATATTTGTTTGACTGGAAAAACTTAAATAGAAAGAACAGCATTGAAGGTACCTTTTAATATCAACTTGTATGCAAATTCTACGTTTCATAATTTTTGAGAAATAAAAATGGACTTTTTTCTAAAGGGCTCCGGCTATCATATTAAATTTTATCTGGAAACTTTCATGGGATGCCATCGGATTGAACATCAGTTACTATATTCGTTCTTCTGATTAATGTAAAAACTGAAAACAGAAAACGAATTGAATTGCTACAAATATCAGATTTTTCCTCATTATTATAGCATTTATAGGCCTTATATTTTTAATTGTTTAAGTTCTTAAGGCTAGATCATTATCTCTGGTTTTTGTGAAATTGTAAGACCCTTTAAAAATTCATGATTCACTTTAAAGGTGAATATATCTGTGTAGAAAATAAATCTTCGACTTTTAAAGAAGAACCGTTTAACAGCTTAGGAAATTTGACATCCAAATCATAATTTCTGATGTCTTGCGCGTTTAACTTAGTACCAAATCCAGAAAACAAGTGGCTTGTGACAGAAAATTCTGCCATTTTAAATAAATTATAAAAATTATATTATAGAAGAGTGTTGAAAATTATGAATTTCATATATACCAAAAATAAATTTAAGAAAATATCTATGAATATTACTAAATTTCATTCAATAAATAAATATCAAAAATAAAGTCATAACTGATTTTTAAGCCACATTCGCTTATTACCATTTAAAGAGCGCGGGGCAGTGATCAGTGATATCACAAACTCAAGGGAAGAGCTCTAGCATCAAGAACAGAAAACTGGAAATTTTACCATTTTTCGCATTTTAGAAAAATACTAAAAATGTATGTCCAACCGAGCCTTCTTTCTGCTCATTGCGTATTAAAACATCGGGATCCCATCAACTTTCAAATGATATTTAACCATCCCCGGAACAACTTTGCATATTTTAACAAAAATTTTAATAAAAAGTGGAATTTAATTGAGCTTTCTGTCTATTTTCTCCAACATTAGAGCTGTAGAGGCTTTTCAATCATTCAAAAACATCACTGTAACCATTAAAGGCAGCCAAAATTTTAATTACAGGAAGCTGTTTCTGTTTATTTTGCTAACAATCAGGGGGGCATAAGCTTTTAAATGAACCATAAAAGTCCCTGTAACTCTTACAGAAGAGCCACAATTTTAATTTTTTTTTAAACCCTGATGCAATTCTATATGGATTGATCCTAAAAATTGGTAATATTCATTTAATTAAGTTCATATCAAGAACACGAATAAATACTGCATGATTGCTAGTAATCGTAACTAAAATTTACTCCTGAAAAACAGATTTTTCGGTTATCAGATGCAACATCAGTTCCTAAAGCAGGCTTCATTTTATGTTTAAAAAATGTAACCATTAATTTGTTTTATTTAAAACATTTTTGCTATAATGAAATTAAATAATTTGGACAAATTATTTCCTGTTTATTAACAAAAAGAAATTAATTCTTAATAATATTATCATAATTAAAGGATAATGGAAATATTTTCAAACTTCGAAGGACTTAATATGGGGCATTACTTCTGAAGTTCCCTGATCAGTGATTCGTATCTTTTTTAAAATCAGTAACAAAAAGGTATCTTCTGCAGAAAAAATTCAAAAAACGAAAAGTTTTTTCCGCTTCATTTATGAAGATCAAATTGTTTTAAGGAATTATTATGACAAGAAATTAACGCAAACGTCGAATCTCGTATTTTGTTCTTCGCAGAAAATTCCATTCCATAGATAACAATTTTTTATGATTAATCAGCATCATCATTTATGTCTTTCATTGGTCTAAATTTAAAAAGTAAGATTACGAGGTAATATTTGTTCTTTAATTAATTAATTTAAGAAGATGTATGATCAACTACTAGATATGGCGATGAGTTGAACGGAAGATCTAGAAACGCTGATATGTTTGAAAATACCTTGGACTTTGAAGTTACATATTTGTTAAATCGCTCAATAAATTAACTTCAATATAGATAGATTTAACGTCACCTAAACTTTCAAACCGTTGTTATTTTAATGTCGTAGAATTAATTTCTCCGCAGATATTAAAAACAATGATTTAATACGCAATATTCTCCTTTCATCTAACAAATAATATCTTTTTGCGATAGATTTTCTTTCGACAATAATTGTTATAAACAAATATACTAAGATCACAGTTTTAACAAAGAAAATTGATCTTTTCTGCAGAATCATTTCTTTTCATCAAATAGAAAAATAATTAAACCCCAATCCATTGTCATTTAGGAGTGATTTTATTTATAAGAATTGACAAATACAATGATAATTATTAATATATGTTGTAAAATGGTAATTTTTTGGCAATAATATTATTCTTAATATGAAATGAAGTGACTCCGCAGAAAATAAAAATCTTATATGTTCAAAAATGTGATTTTTTATAATAACTGTTAATAACAATCACAAGGGTTTTTGAATTTCAATTTATTGTTTGAAAATATTATTCTTGAGAGGAAAAGAAATGATTCACAAAAAAATATTCTTTGTTCGAAATTGCGAAATAAGTAAATTTGTTTATACAAATTTCTTATATTAATTTGTAACAATGACAATTGTTGCCGTTTATTTTTGGTTTGTGATTAATTGTTAACGTTAAAATTGTTGTTAAAAATAAGAATAATTGTTATCATGGTTTAGAATGACTCTCGAATCCTGAACCCTACGAAACCTGTCTTTGAGGGTGCTAGCTAACATCTTTGGCTTCATTTTTTCTTCTTGTGAAGATTTGTTTCTTTTTATCTAGGGGTCTCTTTTTAAATTTTATAAACTTTTTAATTTTAGATGGCTTTTCTAGGCTTAGCAAAACTAAGATTAGCTTTGTACTGTGTAACATACTGTAATCATGCTTACATTTATTTTGTAATGGTTTATCAGTAAGCTGCCAACTTTCATTAAAATCGATCGAGAATACCGCCAACAAAAAAAGGTCTTAATGCATCATTCTTCCAGATAAGAGTTCCTGGTAGCTTTTTTGTATTTAGCGGCAATTCGCTACCGCGATTTTTAATTCCTAGCATTAAGTAATTCAGGTTTTATTCCGGGTTCAGGTTTTGACCGTTTCTTGCAGATATCAATAAAAGTGCAAAGGCACGTCCAAAAATATTTCTTTTTAATTCCTATCAGTTGACTTTTAAATAATATTTTTCTAACATTTTATTTTTTAAAAACTGTCATGTACTTCCGCTATATCTTGAGTAGATTATAAATGAGAGCTTATTGGCAACAGCCGATATTCTTCGAGTAAATTGACCTTCATTTAAAATTCGATGATGATTCTTATACTATAAAGTGCGTTGCAAAACATTTGGCATTGGGATTATACAAATATGTAATCGAATAATTCGTACTAAAATCCTTGTTTAAACAATAGTTTGGTAAACTGCTATATTATCAGCAATGTCTGTCCAACAAACTGCGCAGGTGTTTTCACATGAAAGAAACACAATACTATTTCTAAAATATTTTAATAATAAAAATAATTATAGAAATTTTACTTATGCCGGATTTTTTTTTATAAGAATAATGCGATCTGAAAAAGGAACTATTTGTACCGATATTTCGATTCAAATAGTCCCTTTGTGGCACACCAGACAATTCCTTATTGTTACTTGTTTTGGAAAAAAAATGCCTGAGCTTTTGAAGAATTTGACATTATTGAGACTTTTCTAGTACTGTATACATACAAATGTCATATTAACATTTTTAAGAAAAAAATTAAACTTTTCTAGTACTTTCCTCATTTATTGGACCTGTAAACAAATTTGAGAAAAGTTGGTACTATCACTGATATGTCATATCCGGTACATTGATGGGACTTTCTTTGCGATCTTATTGGGTTTCCATTGACACCTTTTTAATAATAACAGGTACCAAGAACCCCCAAAAAACAGAGTTTATATTTTTCAAATAAAATGCATGATGACCGAAAAAAATCTGAATTTGATTTTTTTTAAATTTTGATTATTTTTAACACCTACATAATTTATTTATATTCGGGATTAATTCGCAAAAAATATTTAACATATACACATACGCATGCGATAAACAAAATAAAAATTATAAAAATTTATGAAAATTATTTATGAATTTACTGAGCTTCACCAAAACTAAAAAAAATGGTCAATTCCTGTTTTTTTAGGTTTAGCAATCTCGCTTTTGCATGAAATTATAAAATATATTTACTAACAGTAACATTATACGAAAAATCTCTTAAGACTTTGTTGCGCCTTTCAGTTTCTTTGGTACAATGTATTTTTGAAATCGCCCCTATTTTCATGGCTCTTATCATTTATTTCGTAACATATCTTTCTTAGATAAAAATATTTCACCGAGAAATTCTAGATTTCATAAAGCTACATCGTTTTATGCAGAACATTTCTTGCTGAAATTATTTTTTTTAAATAAAATAAATCTTGAAGCAAATCACGCTCATTTTTTTAATGATTTTAGTCAAGAAACTAAAATTCTTTAAAAGTATTCGTTCGAAGGAAAAATGTATAGTGATAGTTTCTACGTGTTTGGAGTATTATTAATTCTATTATCAAACCTTAGTAGGCAAAAAGTTACACAGTTGTAAATAAATAAAACTTGTCAAATACGTAAATATTTATCGAAAGTTATGAATGGCCAATTTTCAGAAAATACATCTTCGCATTTTCCCGTGTAACTTTGACACAAAGAAAAAAGGTAAAAACATAACAAATTAAAACCAACTATATGGATCTTTTTTCTATGGGCGACAACATATTAAATGAAAAATCTGTTTTGCATTTAATGTAAGTTACGGTTTAACTGATTATAGTTACTTAAATAAATATAATATAATAATTATATAATATAATAATTATATAATATAATAATTATATAATATAGCCCATTTCAAATTTAATTTTGATCGATGGATGCCAACGTAAAAAGAATATAATCCTTAATTATAACAAAATAAACTTTAGTGTTTTTACTATGTTTTTTTCGCTTACTCCTCAATTATTATTTAAATTATACTAATTCAATTAGAGGAAATTGAAAAAATAATCATAATTAAATATTAATAGTGTAATTACTCGAAATAATTATTAATTTGATCATGGAAAACTACTTATTGGTTATTAAAAAAAAATATATTCCTTTATTTAGGGTTGTATGTATTAATTAAAACAAGGTAATACAAAATTAAAAAGGAAAAAAACAATAAGATAGTTCTATTCCGGAACCTGTGAATAGAATGGGTAACCTTCACCGATATACGCATTTGCAAGTTATTGGCTCATGATGAAAAAAATACAATTATGTACATACGTACTTAAGCTATTTGATCTTATTTTATTTACGTTAAAAGCAATCCCAATGACGCGCTATGAATTGATCAAATAAAATAGTAAACCTGATACACAACTCTTTTGTTTCAAATAATCTAAGCTTAAAATAAACATATTTCAAATTTGTCAGTTTTAAAGTGTAAATTTTTATTCTAAGGGCTTTAAAATTATTCACTGTTTCAAAATAAAATATTCAGAATTGAAACGATGTAAAATCAGTATCTTAAAAATTAAATAAATTAAAACTGCACAATATTAAATCAGAAACTCCTTTAATCTTGTCCAATAAAAAATTGGAAACCTTTAAGATTGTACAATTTCAAATTTAATGCAAGTAAAAATGTAATTATTCTACAAAGTTTTAATAACTGCACAAAAGATTTTAGATTCGCTGACCTGCTCGCACCTATTTTACGCGAATATTTATTTTTTAAAGGACAGAATATTAACAAATTTCTCATTCTTGAAGTTATTAATAGCCAAATAATGTTAAATTGTAACAAATTATGTTTTTTTTTATCTTAAAACTTTCGTAAGTTTGAAGAACGTAAATTTACAATTAATAATTCAGAATTTTTTAAATAAAAGCGCCTAAATTTTAAATAGTTTAATCATGAAGTAAAAATTGTTCAGTTTTAAATGCTTTTGATTCAAAATTATATAAGAATTAAAAGAAAAGTATTTTTAATTTGTGAATTTATGAGACAAAACTGAAATACTGTTGGATGAACATTTTTAAATCAAACCCTGAACCATAAAACAGTTTGAAAATTCAGGACTATAAAAGCTATTATATTAATTATGAAAAATATAATATTTTATTATTATTTTGCCCGCCGAGAACGTTTACACATCACGCAACATTAAAGGGGGCGGGGGTTTCTAATTTTTTCCGTTAATGAATAAAATATACAAGAAAGGTTAGAAAATAGAGGGCGTCTTAGTTCCTGAAAAAATGAGTACTATATTAGTATACTATAAACTATTACATTTCAGAAGATTCACATAAGAGTTCATCCATAAAATTGATATCAATGTAATTTAATTACGTTAGGCTTTTTGTGAGGATTGAGGTTCAGCAAAATCTGCGATTTATAATAATTAATCTGACATTGCATATTAATAATATGGTGCCTCGAATTATCGTTTAAACAAGGTTTTCATTATCATTGAAACAGTTTTGGATTACGTAAGTCTGAATGTATATTTGATTCAATGAATCTGTGGAATTAGTCTCAATAATACACATCGCTACGATTAGCATTTTTAATATAAACAACAACCTATTATTTGTATACTTTGATATTAAGAGTGGTTCAATATTTCTACAAAAAAATTAGTTTTTATTTGCCTTGAGGATTGATTCTTTCAGAGCAATTCTTTTAAAGAAATTTTAACATTTTTACAGTTTTTCTGATTAAATTTTAGTTTTTTATTAGCATCAGCAGATTTGATTAAAGTCAATAGTTAATTTTAAAACTTCAAGACTTTATACATCCCAATAGCCATATACCAATCGAAATATCAAATTCTTTAACCCAGAATCTAAGCGTTCCTTAATATACCAGCGGATTTTAAAAGTGTATTTTGATTTTACTTACAGACAAACATTTAAGAACATGATGAGACTTTCGTCTATTTTTATTTTTATTTCTGCGACACTAGAAGTAACACCAGCTGGCCTTTTACCATTTTCCGAAACCAGCTGATGAGCCAGGATTTCATACTTTCACCGGACCACCTTTCGATCCTAAACCATATCTCGGACCAAGACCAGAATACGACCCAGACCTTTCCGATACACGTCTTGTAAGTATGACAGGTGAAAAGATGATGTAGTCATGTATTTCTTCTGGAATTTTCCAGAAAATATATATCTTCACATTAAAAATAAAAGATACTTTATGTTTGCAACAGTTAATTGTCATCTGTACATCCTATTAAAATTCGCTGCAAGGGAAACATTTTTTGTGTTCTTATCATCAGTGTAGTTTATATAGTAAAATTTAATTTCATTATGCTTCTGTTCCAGCGGCTCTTAAGATCTCCGAAGAACAAATAAGGGTCTTTATTCATATTCGGTCCGCAATTATGCACATTTTACTACAATGGATAAATAATGATCGTTATATAATCAATGTTTAGAGCATAGACAAAATAAGGTTTCATTTGAAAGAGTTTCTATATCAAGATTCCTTTTTAAATGTATCCTGCCCCCTATAGACCTATACTGCGTGATGTCGGGGGCTGGTGACTCGACATACTTACAACTTGAGATTGTACGTACAGCACATGCGGAGTTTAGATTTTGTAACAAGTAGCCTGCTCGGCCACTTTTGCCAGACAAAAGATTCGCAAAGTATTTGCTATAAACATCTTAGTTATGAGGAAAAATTAAATTGTGCTCCTGCGCAAACTCCTGAATTTTTTTGCATGTAAAATTTGCCGCTGTTAAAGTTTACGTGCTATTTGGCGAACGTTTATCCTACGATGGAATAAAAGCTGTCGTCTGCTACGGCGTCCTTAGCAGCAATGGAAAAATGGCCAAATATGAGTGAATTCGAACTATAAATTGGGACACCAGATTGAAAACAAGACAGAAAAAACAAAAGTTAAAATTTTTGCTGGTAAGGTTTGCAACGGTTAAAAATTAAACATATTTTGGCAAAAGTTTCACCGAGGTTATTAGAATAATTCTTATCTCGTGTACTGTGTCACGCTGAAGTGATCAAATTTCAGTAAAACATGTATAATCAGCAACAGAACACACGCAAAAAAATGTGTTCTTACTGATATATCTCCTTCAAAATAAATTACACTATTGTACATGAATTATAACTGATTAAATACCATTGAACAAAAATCGCAAAAAGCAACTGAAAGATCGGAATCCCCATTTCTCTCCAATGTAATGAAGTTAAACGACGATAGATAGCGCTGGCGTCGTGATTCTTGCGACATCTCGAATACAAATGATGCGATTATATTAGGCGAAAGATTATCCAGGCAAGGTTAAAAATCGGAAATTATCTTCGATTCATGTAAAGTTTATCTAGCAAGGTTAATTTTTGTTGCGGTCAATCTTTCACCTGGAATAGATGTTATCTTTCATGTTTTCTGTATCAGCAATGAAGAAGGTGATTTCGATTTTTATACGGCATTATTGAGGGCAGAGGAATAGCTTCCATCAAAATAAAAGTAGAATAACAGCTTTCTGTTGAAGAAATTTCTCTGGAAAGTTTAATTAACACAGAGCTACCATTAAGGCCACCAAGACATAAGAACATTATAGATCCCGTTGAGTTTAACTGCGAAATATCTGAAAAAACTGCAGCACCTTGATTAAATTAAAAATTTTCAATTTAAAAACATAAAAAATGTTCCTGTTTATTGATCCAGTTGAATACTTAACTTTAAAAATTATTAAAATGCCAAAAATATTACTCCCAGGACGTTTGCAGAAAATTACACGTACGCTGTTACAGGAGGACTTGATTAAGGGGCTGGACTATCATAGAACTAAAAAATATGAAAATTATTTACTGCAAAATTTTTACATATGTTATAAAAGTTGATTCCTCTGTTTCTCATTTCTTTTTCAAGTAAATTATCGTATAGCATCATCGATCTGACATGCCTAGTTATCTAGACGTCGTTTAATAGAAAGGTTGCAAAAATAAAATTAAACTCACAACATCAAACAGTGTTCAAGGAAATCCCAGTGCAATACAAAATTACATAGGAAACTGTCCTAGATAGTACTCTTGGAACCGATATTTCTGTTATTCTGCTCATTCGGTGAATGAAAAAACAAACGATGCCAACAACCAACTAGAATTCTTTCTCTATTTCTCTCTTACTCTCATCCTCTTAAATACGACTACACCTTTGAGATTCCTGGTAAGAGCTTTCTATCACAAAGATGGCCCAACTGGAATACACACTTAAAACATATTTAGGTCAGTATTTAACCATAATTTAGGTTAGTAATTTGGGCGTAGTATTATTAGTAAGTTGATATAAACTAGAAAAGTTCTAAGATATTTTAATTGGAAATTATTTCTTATTGATATTGTGCAAAGTTTCCCGTTTTGTTCACCAAAGTTGATTATTGTGTATACATCAAATATAAGCCGCTTTTACTTTCTATATTATTACTAACCTTCTAATATTGATACAAAATATACGCCTTCAAACTATTTCAAACTCTCATTTCCACTTTCAACTACGTTCTATCCGGTTTATTACAAAAATCAATATGTATGTAAATGCTAACGTCCCTTTGGAAGAGGAAAAAAGTAATGATGTGGTCGTTTCCTAATCTTAATGGACTATGATGGCAATCTTTAACATCGTAAATTTACTCTGGAAACAATTTCCACCCTCGCTGTTTTGTCTCGAATATGGTTTTCTCAGCAGATAATTGTAGGTACTTCAATTTTTAGTGATTGTAACGCTTTACGCGAATGAGAATAAATTAATTTTCTCTTTAAACGATTTCCAAATCTTAGAATATGGGGATGCCTTAAGGGGATCGTCTGGTGTAAAGAGCTGAAAATGAGAATGATTTTGTCGCATTCTTTTGAAGACTAGGCAAAAATGGATCTTTTAGACACTTTTAGGATTAATTTTCTACTCATATTGTTCACAAAAAGACATTTGATAGTTTCGCAGAGCCGCATACATTGGCAGTATAGGGGAGGAGGTCCAACCATATCCGCTTCTAGAAGCAAATGGTGAGCATGATAACCCTCGAAAAACTTGTCTGAAACAAAAATACCAGAGATTTAGAAAGTTCATACTCTTAGCTACAACGCGAACTAAAAAAGAAAAAGAAATGAGATATTTTTTAAATAATTGTAGACAATAAGCGGAGAGTATCATTTCAGCCCCTCAAATTCGCACTTTTTTGTTTAAGCTTTTTAGTAAGCTAATTCGATCAAAATTACTTTGAAAAAAAGTATAAATAACTATCACATTAACGAAACACAAAAAATCATACTTACTATTTTTTGTAAATTATTACATATTTTAAAAAGTGTTATGTAACATTTCTCGAACTCTTCACAATCCCCTATTGTGACGAGATTATAATTAGCTCCTCTTGAGCATGTACATATATAACATAGCCATCCGTCTATATATAGACGACCCCCAATTTATGATATTTCAACCCTTATGAAGGGTAATTTTTCATGACTACGGATAGAATTCTTGGTATTCTTAGTATACGGAGATGAAATATTGTGTCCTTAACGTCTGGTATCATGATTTGGGTTTCCTGCTGAACCCTTGCAGAAATCAACGTTAATTAAAAGCTTTGATAATTTAAAATCTGTTTAAACTGCAGAAAAATGGTTTAAACTTTGTTATGTAAACGAAAATCATGCTTTCTTTACCAAATGTAACGAGATTAGTTGGTAAAACAAGCATTGGTTTTTTTTGTCACCCTAGTAGCCCTCTTGTATTAATGACCTACAAAGTAAATTTTTGCAAAATCACTTTTTGAAAATCACTTTTGCAAAAGTGAATTCTTCTGCATAAAAGATAAGCTGGCCCAGATTTATCTAATAAATTTCTGTTCGAAACGGTGGTATTGTTAATGGGTGAGTTGAGGCTTGCGTGTGATGATAAACGTTCATTTGTCAAGTCCATTATTAATCGCAGCGAATACGGCGGAAGATGATACGATGAACCCTTAGTGAGTAATGAGATCACTTCGTCAGATCTTGCTCTTCGGTCGTGGGATGTACAAGATAAATAATACCCCGGTAGTGTGATTAATTAACCGGCGAGTTGCACACTGTACGTAGTATGTTTGTATAAGTATGAAGCCTGCAGGGTGAAAACCGCCCTTTGTTGTCAGGCGTGGTAATAACCGACACGTAATTGATGTACTCTGTTTCGGGCGAGGTAGCCAACTATATAAATCATACTTTCCACGCATGATGTCAGAAGCGGAGAAGGAAATACAAGAACGGTCTACTCGTAAGTAGATTAACTGATTCAAAAATGCTAAGTGTCATCGTATCAGATCATCCTAACTCATTAATCACTTCGCTCGCTTAATAACTCCACTCTAGATAAAATTATCATTATCACATTTTAGCATTAGAAAACTTTATTCTTTTCTAAATATATTTTCTTCACAGCTACCTTTTACTATTTTTTACACCGTGAAAAAAATATTCTTCCATTAAGAGGATTCCTCTTACTTTGATGTAATTTTTCCTCTACAATATGGTATGAAAAGTATTCCTCTTAATTTGAGAGGATTGTTTTTTCTTGAAGAGGATTATTCTCAAATCAAGAGGAACCTCTTAAAGGAAGAGGAAAAATCCTCTCAATTTAAGAGGATCCTCTAATCCGTTCTAAATGCAATCCTCTCATTCGGAGAGTATTTCCTCTGCTCCTAAATATGATAGATTATTGGTTAGGTTTTTTTTCAAATGCTAAATGCTAAATGAAAATGCTGAAAGCTCTTCT
>JAWWLR010000158.1:62236204-62246253 GCA_035041075.1 Acraspis erinacei | reverse complement strand
AGGATGTCGAGGACTAAAGAGAACCAAACTAGGATTTATTGAGCACTATGGAACATCAACAGAGAACCTATATTTCGACTCGGGATATTTCTCAAGCATATCCACTATACAAAAGAAGCTCCCACATTTAACTTTTTTCGAAGATAGGCTCTTTTTTCTTAATAGAAGGCTTAATAAAATAATATAAGGTAAAATAGAAAAAGTTAATATAACTTAATGAGATGATAATCTTCATGATAATCTTAGGAAAGCTACCGCAAAAAATAATTCCTCATGGAGTGCAGATTATGCAACCCTTTTCCTAATAGTATAAACAACATTGAATCCGTACATTTCTGCAATAATTCATGTAAGAACAAACCTAAATTTATGTTTATAATGTAAAAAGTCAGGTACGGCAACTAGAAATCAGAAAAAATCACAATCATAACTATTTGTTAACTAATCTGTCTGAAAAAATGAAGGCAAGATTGGCTATATCACTACCTGGAAAAACCTTACAAGACTTTCTTGAGCACCAAGATGAATTGAATAGAAAAATTGTATATCTAACATCAGACCAAAATGTTGAAACTCCCGTATTAAACTAGCATAGGATTGAAACTGGCAATAATAACAATAGTTTGTAACATAACGATCATTGGTTGATTAATTTATTCATTTATTTAGAACCTGTAACATAATTAAGCTCGAATTAATCAATTAATCAATTAATCAATTAATCAATAATTAATCAATTAAGCTCGAAGTTTAGTTTTAATACGTTTTCTTTTCTAGAAAACATCAACATATTTTTTAAATTGTTAAGGATATAGAATTGAACTTAGATTAAATTCCAGATAACGCTCAAAAAGAAATTAGAAACACGATATTATTATTAGTTATGGAATATTCAGCATGCCTAATGAACCTAACGCTTACTTAATACCATTGATGTGTCCCAGTCGTAAAATCAAAGAATATTTACCATCTCAAAGTTCTCTTTATTTAAGATATCGTTAACATTGTCAAAATGTTCAAATGATTCCCTATAAACTACAAGCTAGTGGGACTAGACTAGGAAAAATGATTCAAGATCACCTCATGGTTAAACTTAAGAAACATGAATATTAAAACGTATTACATTCTGAATTTTCCTAATATAGTTAAAAATTTTTTTACTTCTTGGTTTGTTTATCGACTATCAAGTGATAAAGCAATTGTATTTTCAATCGCGTTGACAGATTCGTGAACTGGTTCAGTCTGATGTTTCAAAGCGTTTTCGAGAGGCGGTGAACCACTGACAGTAGATCGGTGGTCTGATGATTAAGAGGATTTGGCCAAATGTAGTTTGGCTCGTGTGTATTCTGTAGATCCCGGTCGTTCGCTTGAGCAAACTCTACGAGGCCTTCTGACCACCTTGTCAGACACGCCCGGGTCCACTCGACCACGAGCGGCGTTCAAGGATTTGGGTTCGAACCGTTTTCATCCGACTGCCCTTTCGCTTAAATCATACCCCATCTTCTCAAGTTGTCTATTCCAGTCTATTCCATCGGAAATCTCACGCACACATTTACATCAAATATAACGCTCCTGACACTTTTTATTAAATAAAACAATAATAAAAGTTATGAAAATTATCATCATTCCTGAAAAAATGTCCTCTCAGATTCTTGACTTCTTCAAAACTATTCTGATTGATACACTATTCATCTTTCTATATTACGATCAACATTTTGTGTGAAGTTTGAATATTTGAAAACGTATAACTCATATACAAAAAAAGTAAGCGTAACAAGGTGTTTGTCTGACAAAGCGAATCTGTATCTACTGCGGAATATTAATTCTCCGATTTATAAGAGAGAAGTTTCAATTTAAAATTAGTTTTTCTAATTTCAGTCTTTAGATTAGAATCAAGAAAAAGCTACATCCATAGAAGTATTGCATCCTTACGAAATATTTTTCGTAAACCTACATCAATATTATACTGAGCAGGAACAAATGAAAATCTATCAAATCTATAGCATCCATAGGTGTCAAGAGAACCTAAAAAAACACGTGGATATATATTTTGTAACCTCAAAATCTAAAAGTCAGAAAATATTTTAATATTTCTTCTCCTTTTACGCATCAGATCGATAAACTCGTTGTATGTTAGCACCTTGGAAACAGCCCTTTCAGTCTGTTCCTAAAGCCATTCCCTCATTCCATTAAGAAAAAAATATCAGTCTGCTTAAACTAACATAACCACCAACAAACAATAGAATAAATTTTCAGCAGTTGCTTATTCTTGTAGAAGAAAAGCATGATGCTTCAAAGACCAAATCTCGACGAAAGGTGCAAAATCAATGGTCCTGGAAGATCAGCTAATGAACCTTCTAATGAAATCCAGCAAGTAAAAGAAAACAATCAAATTCACGAGGGTTGTTTAAGTGCAAAAAAATCTCCTCTTTCGTCCCCAGATTTAGGAGTAAGTATACTAATTTAAAAAAAAGACAATTTAAAGAGAAATTTTACATAGGATTTAAAATGTAAATTATTTACTTTCTCCCTTTTATTAACAAAAATAATATCAGTTGCAACCGCTGTAAAATGCACAGGAATAATATTGCAATCACCATTAATCAGTATCAATCATGTATAATAAATGGTGATCACTACCATATATTTCACAAGCAAAAATCACTAATAATAAAACTTAAAGATTTTATCAATTTGTCCTCTAATGTCCTTTTTCCTTTTTTCTATAAGCCAGTAGAGAAAAAAAGTATAGCATCTTAAGTTATTGAATTTTATCGGGCTAAAAATCCTACCATTAAATTTATGATCAATAATAATGTCTATCAATCAATTTTCAATTACTGATAATGATCAGTAGTATACCTGGCGAACAATCATTTGTAATCATAAGCAATCTTTCTTAAATTATTCTTCTATCACTCTAATCACTTTTAATCATCTACAATCACTAATAATATCTAGTAATAACTCCAAAGTTACAATTAAGTCAGTTTCGTCTTCTATTTATTATCTAGAATTTCCTCAAAAATCACTCTTCCATCTATAAATATTCAATATGAACTACTCTAAATCACCTGTCATCGCTTTGCAATAATTTTAACAATCATTTGAAATCGCCACTGACCAGTTTGCGGTGATTTTAAAATCATGCATTCTACAATTAGTTTGAAATTTGTAAATCTGAAATCACCAAAAGTTATTTTCAATCCTTCCACAATTTGATTTAAATTATTTCTAAGGAAAATTTTGATTAAATATTTTTTTGCAACAACCACCTCGAAAATAAGGACTTATATGCCTCTAAATGATCCGCAAAATGCTTTAATACAACAGACTGTGTGAGAATAAGATTGGCCAATGCGCAAATAAAACACATATTTCTGGTTCGTTTGATTTCAGCCGAGGAATTCGCACTGGTTAGCAATTATTTATTTTGCGTACTTTTATCACAAATAGCTATTCAAAATTTTTAATAAGTATAGTTTGTGTCATACCTGCTAAAAAATCAGTCTTATTAATTAAATATTTGATAATTAAACTAGCGAATAAAACAATAATTCACCTATATAAGAATATTTTTTGAAACAGATGCCAGAAAAATTTAATTGTCCCATGGTGGAACTCATGAAAGGGCGCTTAGAAGCTGGAGATAATATTGCACCCCCGTATTTTCCTCAACCTGATGATAGTCTCCTCCTGAAAAGTGAGGGTCCTATGGAGCCAATTGGGCCATGGGCAACCGGTTGCGTGACTTATAGTCCCTTCGCCGGGATGACGGGAGTTCGTCCTGTGGTCGATCGTTATTCCACCACACGTTACAGCCCCGCCGAATGGAGAGCACACAATCGTACATTTTTCGATGAATCAAATGAGAAGATTCGAGAAGCCCAGTTCGTAGCTAAATTACATCAAATATATTTTTTCCAACATCTGCTTCTGCAGCATTGAAAAAAAAGAATTGAATCTCCAATTCCACATATATAAATTAATAAAAGATTATTTTTATTATTAAAAGAGAGTATTATAATTAATATATAATATTTATTT
Organism: Acraspis erinacei; assembly: GCA_035041075.1. Classification (NCBI taxonomy): domain Eukaryota; kingdom Metazoa; phylum Arthropoda; class Insecta; order Hymenoptera; family Cynipidae; genus Acraspis; species Acraspis erinacei. The sequence goes on along the minus strand of JAWWLR010000158.1, from coordinate 62,242,206 downwards.
TAAAAATATTTTTCTAGAATATTCGTACCGTTTTTTATTGTATTAAATTTTTGGTGCACATATTAATGAGTGGATACTTAATCTACTTTCTAATTATAGATTCATTTTATTGGTATTTACTGACATCAGGAGTCCTTCATGGTTCCCAGTGGGCCCACATGTCTTGAAGTTTCCCTACAGATATATTTTTTGGACGTTCCGAGGACATCCTGAGGATCTTTTAAAGACCTGAAAAGATCCAAAGGACGCCTTGAGGACGTCAAGTCACATGACATGGAGGTACAGTCTTAGGACGTCTTTAGGATGTCTGGTGCACACTGGGTCCCCTTATATTCTACTACTGACAGCTCCAGATGTAAATTAAAAAAATGCCTTCTGTGGTCTTAACTCTTTACTAAAGATAATTTATGATTTAGGCGAATGGTATCTGATTCAAAAGGATGTAAAGAGCGAGTTTATAAAGAGACAGACAAGAACCAACTAGAAAATCGAGATCGGCTTAGCACGCGAGCAGGTGTGGTTCATCGGTGGAAAACGGAATTGGAAAGAGCCCTTCTTGATATAACTCAGGAAATTGAATTGCTAGAAGGGGAGCGACGACGTGTCCAGCAGTCTCTGTCAGTGCTCACGTTACCTGAATCAATTGATGGCGAGTTCTTGCAGCTTCGTTCCACCAGGCTTGAGCCAGATTTAGTCAACGATGATGTTGAAATCGAATTAGTCAAGGTAAATTACTTTCAAAAGTGTAATTTCCAGTTTCTTAGTCGTCAGAAATTTTTGAAAAAATAGTCTATTCTGTCGATTTTTAAATTTTTTGCTTAACGCGACATCTCTTACAGCGCACATAAATTAAGATCTGCGTTTACCGACGGTACCTTATTTATCTTCGGAAAATAACGACGTCAGTTAAATCACCTAACGTAAAGCTGGACGAAATGCTACATTTTTCACAAACCATGACCTTGACGTGATCTAGAAAGTGCCTAAATTGTCTCAAATTTTTTAATAAGTAATCATATGTGCCTTTAAGGTCACAAGTAAGCATATTCCAAAAATTATTTAAAAAACTATTTGATAAATGTATTAAAAACAACTATAACTACCTATATTTGTACTTCTTGCGTGATTCACCCCGCAATGGGCGAATCGCTCTACTTAATGTTTTCTACTTATTTAAAACATATATAGAGATTTTTTCCCTGTCTATAACTGAATATTTTTATTTGTGCGTAAATCCTACAGATGTACAAAATAAATTTAATAATAAACCTTTGACGATTTTGTAAAAATTGTTATAGCAATTCGCCCCGGATATCGATTTGCCCCGCTTGACAGTGCTGATTCGGAATTTCGTACAGAGGTGTTACGTCAAAGGAGAAATGATTGGCATATGACAACAAAATTTAAACCTTCGTCTTATGCTTCTCCCATTCAATATATTGTAATATATTTTAATATTATTTTATTTTAGGAACTAGCACTCTGCTCAGAAATAAGAAATCTGCTTGAGAGAACTAAAGAGCAAATTGTAGAACAATTGCTTGAACTAAGAAGTGCTAAGAATCGTATGGAATGTGACTGGACAGACAAAAAGGATGCTTATGAAATGGATGCCCTATGCGTAGAAATAAATAATTCTTCTCCTGTAATTTTATATAAAGCAGGAGCTACAAGAGTACCAGCAGAGTAAGTAAAAATATATAGTTTTCTCCTAAGCAGTCATCTATGTTCTTACTTTAATTTTTCAGAATTAAATTATCATGAGATGATAGTATATTGATAAAGTACAAGATCTTCAAAAATAAATATTTATTGTCCTTACTGCGTCCTGTCCGAAGTTTCGAATAGGAAATAATTCTGGATCAATCGGAACATATCCTTAAGAAATTTTCAATCCGCACACCAACAACAAATTCAATTCGACCCCACATTTTAATACTTTTCAATCTGTACGTCCAATCCTAATAAATTCGAGCATCGATTTGATCATGGTTTGGTTTACGGGTTGAACAAAAGAATTGAAAAATTGCATCTATTTGGATCAGATACAAATTTTGGACGGATTCGAATTGATTCTGAATGAATTCGTGTCGAAAACTTTCGCCAGACTATACTAAAATTATTTATTAAGCTGTAGTTTTAATTAGACAAACAACGCCTGATGAGTATGATCATTTCACGAAAGAAGCCTTAGCAGCAGCAGAAACAACAAGGCAACGTTCAGCGAACTTACGATCTGCTATGGACGTAAACTACTCTAAGTCACTTCAAGATCTTCGAACTCAATCGAATCGCGTAAATTCTGCTCTAGCTGAAAAAATTACCCTCACGGAGCAAGTCTGTGAAAGTTTGGAAAAAGAGTTGCTGAAAGTAAGAAAATTCAAAATTGTTGGCTTTGAGTACATAGACTGGGGTACCTCTAATTACAGATTCCGTTACGAAGATTTACCCTCAGACGGAACTTTTGATAGGTCCTTATACATGCTAAACGTTCCGTGTCCCAGCTACATCTTTAAAAGTCTTAATTCTCAATGCAGAAAGATAATGATTTAATGATAATGAACTACATAATTCTAGACATTTTAAAACGAACCTTTTCTGCACGGATGCAATCTCAACAAATAACCCGGATATCGATAAATGTTTCTTATTCTTATTTTTTTCTATTAAAAAATGTATAATTTTACAACAGTGTCTGCACGAGCTTACAAGCACAGAAAATATGATTGAAGATCTTCGAGGATCAACGAAAAGTCTAAAAGATGCATTGAAAGTGGCCCAAACCCGCCTTGGAAATCGACTTCTTCGGCGAAATGTCGAGTGTTGTCGAGATATACCTCAATATGGGTAAAAACTTTATTTAGGTAAAAATTCTTACTTTTAAAAGCAATTTCATTTTTGGTGTACTTTCAGCCTCATTGAGGAAGCGAAAACTTTAGGAGAAAGTATATCAGCATTAACTTCTCAACTAAGAAGAGCGGAAAATTCACAAGCTGGTTTGGTGAAAACGAGAAACGATTTGGAAAAAGAGATCATCGTCAAGCGAAAGTCATTATATGTTGATAAAGATCGTGGATTAGTTCTGCGATCTTTTTATCCATCTACTACAACTCTCTTAGGTCAAGATAAATAAGGAGTACTCTTATCGACATTTACTGTCATTTTCAATGGAAACTGATTCTTGGCCATGCTAAGAATAATCTGAACATGATTGTCAACTGGAGTTTCCTTAATACCGATATTATCGACATCTTTAAGAATCTTTGAAATCGAAGCCAAGCAATCAAGTAATGTGCTTATTAAAGCACTTACAATTTTTATAATCGCATGTAATTTTTATTAGTCCTTTTTATATTTCTTGAACTCTCTCATTTGTATGCGTGTATCGTCATTTAATTTTTACTGTTAACTTTATTCGAATAACACAAAATAAATAAATAAAAATGACCTAATGTCTTTTGAATACGATTCTTTTGTTTTCCTTTTCAAAGCCTCGACCTGTCAAGTTTAGTAAAAGATGATTTTTATTTTATTTTATATTATACTATATTAAACTTATATTAAGTTGTTTGAAAAATAATCATGCCTGAAGGAATACAAAATCAAGAAATTAAAACAGAATTAAATTCTGAAAAACGCTTGTGTACCAATTCCGAAGAACCTGAAAAATCTGATTTTTTTTATAGTGATAAAGGAGTTTTTTAAAATAAATATAATGAAGCTAAGAAATGTCCAGCTGCTTTGTATAGAAGAGATTGCCCTCGATTTGAATCCAGTCCTGGGAAACTTCCAGTGGTAAGATATCTTGTAATATGAACAGAAATTAGACTCTTATGTTGATAATATTAAATATTCTTGAATAATTGTAAAACCGTAGGGGAAGTCGAGAGAACAAGATGATGATTTCATTTGCCCTCCGATACCAAGAATAATACCAGCACCTCCCTTAGGTCCAATATCTAAATCAGTTCCTTTAGATTATTGGACACCTTTAGCAAAAATGACAGGCACGCCACCAAATGTTGATAAATACTCTCTTACTCTATACAGTCCAGATGAATACCGAATTCGATATAAAACTTTGTTACACGAAAACAATGAGAACGTCCACAATGCATCGTAATTATTACAAATAAATGCATTACTTTGAATATATAGGTATTATGGTATAAAAATAAATAATTTAATTTTTCTTGCATTCAGAGTACACCGGATCCATTTCAAATTAGACTAGATCTACTCTACAACTTGCAAAATCTCTCGGTGTTAAAATATGTTGTTTTTAGAGGAAATCTGGCGACACATATTTTTTCAATTTCAAGGCAAAAATACGCCAGGCTTTGAAATGGTTTAGCGTGGATTAGCCTGAAAGCATGCCTTTTTATTATAAGCAGAAAGTTTAAAAAAATAAAAAAGATGGAGTTTTCCAGAAATAAAATTTAAATGTCTGAATTAACATTGGTAAACATTTTGAAACTTTAATTTACTATCGAAGAAAGTGGTGATCAACATGAACTTTCCGAAAATTCCACAATTAATACAGTAACCTGTAAACTAAGAAAATTATTAAGAAAATTGAAATACTATACGAAACACTTCAAATATTCTTGAATGTAAAGTATACAATTAAATATTTGCGATACTTGAAGAACGCTTTTGAAAATATTATCCGGTGACAAATACATCACGCTTCCTATGATTGTTCTGGGGAGTAATCATCACGTCATCATCGTCAGGCAGCATCAAGTGTTTTAGCAATTATTTTTGTACAGATTCTTCAAAAGCGTTTCTTATCTGAATCTCTGCGGTTCTTCTGCAATTTTTTCGATCGATTGTTCTTATGCATAGAAATGAGCATGGAGACCGTCCTTCGAAAAATTCTTAAAAACGCAAACGAGATTCAAATAAGAAACGCTCTTGAAGTTGCTCTACCAAAATTTATACTGAAGCACTTGATGCTCACTGATGATGGAGAACAGCAAGCTACTATAAATGGCTGATATCGGTCAGTAGTGAAAGAAGCATGAAAACTAGGGCGGCCCTTGTTTATAAAAATAAAATTTTTTTTGTCCCATAGTTTTATTCGAATAACCAAAAAATGGTCTCCGAACTTGAGCTAAATTTCTTGATATTAACCCCTACTCATGTCCAGTCATCTGGTCGGAGAAATAGGACGAATATGTTAATTTCTGGGGCAGTCATTTTTTTCTCTTAAGCACTTCATTTGGGGGTGCATAATATATGGTCAGGTTCTGTGAACAGGATTTCGTTCCGGAACACGGTAATTTTTTTGGGAAAAGGTGCAAAATATCACAATCCATTGTATTGGTGCTTTCCTATCCATTTGAGAGGTAAAAGTGTTCTTACAAAAATTAAAGTATATAAAATGCTGCGTAAATCTAAAAAAGACATTTTCCTATCACCAATAGTCTCGGAGTTACGGGCTTTAAAAAACCTCGATTTTTTTCAATTTTTTGCAAAAAATCACATTTTTTTCTCTGTAGCTTGGATCCTGATGGCCAGGTCTAATAATAGTCAACAGATTAATTAAAGTAGACGTAAATACCTATAATTTAAAGAAAAACATTGTCCTAACTATAATAGATCGCGAGTTAGCACGTGACCCATTTCGACCTGAATTTACAGGTAAATGCCCAGAGTTCAGTTTTTTGTAAATAGCTCGTTTTGGGGGTTTTCACTGAAGAAAGCACCTGCAAAATGAATACAAGAGGACTTACTTCTGCGTAAGTTAAAAAAAAAGAAAATGTTTCTAGCCCCAATAGGTCACCTGCCAAATATGTCTACGTTTTGGTCTTTTTTCACCGAACCAACAGGACTTTCGGATTTTCGGAGAAAAAAAGACCTTAACTTACGCAGAATTAAGCCCTCTTGTATTCATTCTCTAGGAACTTTCTTCAGTGACAACCCCGAAACGAGCTATGTACAAAAAAACTGAACTCTGGGCATATACCTGTAAATTCAGGTCGAAATGGGTCACCTTT
>JAWWLR010000158.1:62218341-62232510 GCA_035041075.1 Acraspis erinacei | reverse complement strand
ATAATTGATTACTTCGAAGTTGATAACAAATATTTTTAGACATAATCTATTTTAACATACGTGAAAGGGATAATAAAAATATGAAATCATTTTTTTGGGACAAAAATTTAACTGGATGTTACAGGCTCATTATTTGAAAAACTGACGTGAATGTTCTGTAAATCCGGAATTATTTAGTTTTTTCTCCTAGGCGAAATTTGATTTGATTTATATATATATATATATATATATATATATTTATATTTGATTTATATATATATATATATATATATATATATATTATACTTTTCTTACCAATGGAATTGAGAATCACCTCGAAGGTTAAGACCAGAGCAGAAAGGATCCTCATTTTTTTCATAAAGTAGGGAAAACTAACAAACGCCCAATTACGATTGAAGTTTAAATAACGAACTATCAGGTGTTTCGTTTGTTTGGTGTTTAAACTAAACTTACACGTGTGTTTATATTATCCTAATTTGTGAAACTCAGATAATATAATAATGATTAGAAAGTAAATACATGAAAATAACTATTGGACAATTATTTTTCAAGCAAAATTTATACGAAAATGAAATTATTCATAGTTTATAAGTTAGATAAGACCTTTTTATCAAGTAATATTAATAATGTGCTATTTAGACTTTATAATAAATTATTTTTTTCTTTGAAATACTTCATTAAACGAAGAAATGTAATGTATTAAACACTATCTTTTAATGTTAGATAGCCAAAAAAATTTTTACCGACCAAAACCAAAACGAGTTTTCCACAAAGTATATACATGAGGGTAGTAAAAAACTTCACATTTCGATTTTTGTTGATAACCCCTCACCACAACCAATTTTTTTGATTTTCCGGAAAAACACATTGTGCTTTAAATGGGAAAAGCTCGATTTTCAAAAAAATTTTAAAAAGAAGTACTTGTTATAAATTTTTGGTGAATTAAAGTATTTTCACCTCTTAAGAAGGAATATTTTCCAGACAATAGCTTTTAATGTTGACACATATAGAGCCCTTAAATTGTGCCCGAAAAATGCCCCGAAAACGGCAAAATAGTAGTTTTCTATGAATTTCATTCATTTACTTTTTCGGAATAAATCGTGCAAAGTTTATGAATGTCAAGAGTTCTTGTTTAACTTATTTGGTAATTATTGAAACAATTGTTATTTGTTTAAAAAATTTTTTTGCATTGTAAATTTTGAAAAACTAGTACTTTCTGGAATTAATGACACAATTGAGGCATTTTTGGAATAATATATTTTTGCTTTAGATATTTTTAAATTATTTAAACAATTAATAATCATTAATAATCATTAATATAAACAAACTTACAGTCTGTTATTCATAGTTATTTTTTCAGTTCACAGATTCCAATCATCTGCGTGGGTTATTTTAAGAAAACAACTATACATAGTTTAGGAAATATCTACACGCAAATTGTTTTTAGTTCACAGATTTTTATTACCTGCGGCGGTGATTTAAGAAAAGCACTAAACTTTACTTAGAGCAGTTGATTCTAATTTTTTAAACAAATTGTTATTGCTTAAACAATGTAGGATATGTGTTCTGAGATAAGGAAATACGATTTACAGAGAAAACATTGTTTAAACGGATAAAAATTGTTGAAACAAATTTAAATTGTTTACAAAATTGGTATATATCCTTTTGAAGAAATATTACTATCAACATCCATAATTGTGTCGGTCTATTTTTTTATACGGGTTTTTACAGGTTGCTGGTACAAGAATTGCAATTTTACGTGAAATGCAGTATTTGAACTTTAGTCACCATCAGTTAAGTTATTACCGAAAAAGCCTAAGACTCTCCCCTAATGTCAAAAATGAATATTTAGTGAACGTACTTTATTAATTATCTTCCTAAGATATTTCAGTCAGAAAATGAAAAGAAACTTTTAAAATTTTTACCCAACAAAGACTTCCTGGAACCCTAAAAAAAGACTTGGGACTTTAGAAATATAATAAATTAAAGTTTACATATAATTGTCTGATGAGGGAGATAAGGAACGTTCTACACTTGAAGTTGCAGAATCTCTTGGGGACGAAATATGGTGTTTTTAGGGGAAATTTGCAAAAATTTTTTTCAGAAGAATTTTTTGTCATAAAATCGAATTCTCGAATTTTTCTCGCAAACAGCAATGGATGCGAAAAAATGTTGAGAAAAGATTTTGCACACCATTTTCGAGCAAAAGGACAAAAATTCAACTTTCATAATAAAAAAAATTCTCTTAATCTAAAGCATTTTTTAGCACACAGTATTGGGTAACTTTCGAAGAATAAATTTAAAAGTAAATCGACAAGTGTGTTCTTATTTTAAAACCGTGCACAGAAAAAAAATTTATAATATAGTTAATAAAAGGTTTTTGAAGGTAGGAGAAATGGCTGCTCTGCTGCAACTGTACTCTCCCGAAATAAATATTGAATGAGACACTTGTGATTGCAAGAATTGTAATGCACGTTTTACATCTATATTTGGTGTCCCCTCAAATATTGCAGCAGAAGATGATATTATCTGAATACATAAATAAGATATTTTATAAGTTTGATGTGGGCTGAACCTTTCTTGAGATCAAGAGAATTTGTATGCTTATGGAAATTGAATTTTTGTATTTTTCTCGGAAAAGGTGGAAGATATTGTAAATGAATAAAATAACTTTTTGCAGAACTCTCTTCTCAATTTTATGAAAAAAAAAATCTTCTGACCAGAAAAGTTGTTTAGCCCGCATAAAACTCATAAGGTATTTTCCTCAAGATAGTACAAATTTATCAATCGGGTCAAAAGTTATATAAGTTAAAAGAAAAAAATTTGGGTTTTTCTTTTAAACAAAGCGAAAAATTCAAATACGCATAACTCCGTGAAAATGTCTTTTTATCACAAATCGCAAAAATACGTATCGCCTAATTTTCCTTGCAAAACAACATAGTTTTTCGCCGAGAGACTCTGCAATTTAAAGTTAAGAACCTGCCTGATTTGAAATGGATTCCATCCACGCAGCTTTTCAAATGATGACAACGACTGCAAAAACAACAGATAGAAACCGACGCAATCGATATGTTATTTTCCAGTCGATTGAAATGGGCACAATTTTCCCCTGAATATAGATGTGAAAGTACCATATTTTTCCTGTAAACCGCATTTGTGAGGTGCCAGTAAAATAATTAGTGGGCTGAAAGTAAAATTAGCAGGGCGATAGTAAAATTATCACACTCAGAAAAAATTTCTTTAACTAAGGAAATCGTTTCTTTACCATTGTTTTTTTCAGCCAACACAAAAACACATTTAAAATTTTAAAAAACATTTATTTTGTCCTAAAAAAAGACGTAGTTCGTATTTTTTTATTTACATAAATTATTTCTGTAATGTACTTTCCTCAATTTAAGTGAATATTTGTTTGATTCAAAGAAAAATCAAACGGAAATCAAAAAAGCAATCTATTTGAGAGCAGTACTTTAAATGAAGAAAAAAAACTATTTCTTTAAATCAAAGAAATGATTTTCTCAATCCAAACCGCTACTCAGCTGCACGCATGCGCGGAGATAATCAGTTTGAATATTTTGGCTTTGGCGTCTGAGTTGATGTGACCGCCATTCATTTATTTACGCAATATATGATGGAATTTGATTACGAAAATTCTGAAAAAAACCTTTCATAATTATACCACAACATCTTAAGGAGGGAGAAAATTTGCACCAAACCGGTTCCCAACTTTGGCTTCTAAGGGTCATCGGTCCCGTGCATTCTTGGTCCATACACTGAGGTAGGTGATGAGTATTGGCATAATTACCTTCTTCTTTTACAAATTTCATCACTTGTCTGTGCACATGAAGTTTCTTTGACGATGATTGTTTATATGGAACACACGATTTCAGAATATTTGAACAATTTCCAATCACTTTATGAAACTCATCTCACACCCAAACATCATTTTCTAACTCACTATCCAACTCTTACTTTGAAATTTGGACCTCTATTCTATTTTAATACTTTAAGAATGGAAGCAAAGCATCAACCTTGTAAAGATGCGATGAGGAAGCTTAGGTGTTTCAAAAATCCGTCTTTGACAATGGCGAATCACCATCAGTTATACCAATCCTACATCTTGGAAGGCTCTTTCCTAAACGTGGAGGAGCAGGGACCTGTTAAGACAGAGGCTTCGCGTGATATATCTGGTGGAAGTTTCTTACCTCTTAAAACTGTAACAACAGTTCCTTGGGTTTCCATTAATGGAGTACGGTATACAGCTCAAAAATGCTTCCTTATGGCAGATTATGTAAATACTGTTCCTATTTTCGTTCTTCTTTACAAGATTATATATTTGGAAGGAAGTCCAGTGTTTTTGTGTAAAAGTGTACATACGGAACAGCTTGATTTACACTTTAACGCATACGAAATTTCCGTTACAGAGGAATTCAAAATTCTTAGATTAGAAGAACTTTATCTTCATGCTGTTTATCACGCTCACTATGTTGACGGAAAATATTATGTATATATAAAACGAAGTGTGGGAAATCTTCACTAATTCAGTTAATATGTACATACCGTCGTAATCTAGGTATGAGCAATTCTAAATGATTTGAAATGAAACGATTTTAAAATTGAAACGTTGCAAATTGAAATCATGAAATTGAAACTTTTATAAATTACTTTCAATTTTTAAATAATTTTAAAATCAGGTAACCACAATTCGACTACAGTGACAAAATTGAAAACGTTTCATTTTCAAACTTTGTATTTTTATAATTCTAATTTTAAAGGTCTTATTTTTTAAACGACATTTAACAATTCTTCCCTTTTTGCACAGAGAAAATGACAGCGTGGACTACTGATTTGTCAGAAAATTTCACAAGTCCTAATTTTATCAAGTATGTGCAACCACTTTAAATTCCACCTGATGTTAGCTACATGAAATTATAATTTTTATTATCTCTAAAATATCTACGATTAAATTCTTAAATCCTTTACATTCGAACACCTAATCTCTTTTATAATTATTCAGCTTTGAAAGCAATAATTTGAAAATAATAGTTTTTACGAATTTAAATTTATAATTGTTTAATCTGAAGATACAACATATTTCGCATTAAAATGTACAATTTGTTTTCAGTTTTTGTTTTAAATATTTTTAATTCAGAAGAGTTCCGCCTTGACTGCTCCAAATTGCAGTTTAATTTCTATGAGTGCAAATTTAAAAAAATATATACAGAAACGCTTCACATATTTTATTTCGATGTCTGGGAAAAATGTTTCAAACCCCGATAAAGAGCGGGAATTTTTTTCTGACATTCCATTTTAGCACATAAAAATCTGTTTGCTTGAAGTTTTAATTCCTTCAAATTTAAAAGTTCACAATTCACATACATTTTGATAAGAAATCATGCCAAAAGCTAAAACCAATCAATTCAGCAACAATTTTAAATGGCATTTAGTAATCCTTAGTTGAAAGCCATTTTCTTCTGAATGCTGGAAACAACTAAATGTATATTTTAGAACAACTCCATATTTTAAACTTATATTTATCTCCAGTATCAATAAGTATTTATGAAAAGAAACCTCTGTCTTTTCTTTATTTTTAGGATTAACAACAAATAAATACTTTTTTTATTTTACAGCTTTAAATATTCAATATGAATATTGATTCTCGAAACGTTAAACAGGGTGCTTGTACCTTATGTGACTGTGCTTCATTTGAAAAGGATACCGAAAAAACGGTTTGTCAATACTGTCTGTGTCCACCTTCCAAACACGCTAATTTAGGTACTATTCAAAATGATGTCTGTAAAAAACATCTCGTTTATTTGTTATATTTTTCCAAATTTTAAAATTGTTTAGGTGAAATTGGCTGAAATTTTTTTAACTTTACAGATTTGCAAACAAATTTAACTCTAAAAGACGTTCCTTTAATTGTAATTGCTACAAATGACAATGAAGACGAGGAATTGATGGGATCCCAGTTGAACGAAGATCAAGAACATTTTTCCCATGACCCTTTACAAATTACTGATGATGCTGTAATTACTAATCCTCCAATTGATATAAGCACAGAATCTCAAGGTCGAAAAGAAATTGATGCGAAAATTAATGAGAAAGGCCAATCTGCGAACAAAAACGGTCAAACCAGGAGCTCTTCAGAAGCTTCTGCAGAGTCGGATTCTGTAAGGATATTTTTTAATTCAAGCAGAACTATCTTATTTACAACTCATGTAGTTCATGTGACTTGTGTACAACTAAAAATAAGTTTCCTTTCGTAGAATTTGCTACAACAAGCAGCTCCTAAAATTGTGCAAGTCTGCTCTCTCCAGAGAAATCGCAATACTCTTGCCGGTTTGTCTTCTCTCGATATCGAGTCACGATAACCAAGGGTAACTTTAAATTCAATTGGTTATTAGAAAGTTTTATTATAAGTTAATATTTTAAGCTTAACTACATTATTCATTTTTCTGTATTGATAGAAAAGTTACTTTTTGACAATATGAAATACATTTTGTTTACTGAAATTATTATTGCAGAGAATCGACATATGCTTTCCGAGAAAGTGGCCAGTCTCTATAGAGGAAGCCTTAAAAAAGGACAGACCACTTGAGCCTAATGAGAGAAATGAGATTATCAGAATAATAGTTGCTCAAATGACACATAATGATATGGTATCAAATATCGTTGAAATTGCAGAGGAAGCACTTATGAGAATGCCAGCCCTACTGACAAAATCAGTTAAAGGAGCTGTGAGTAAAATTTTGAACGAAAATATTAAATCTTCGGTCATAGAACATATTTTTATATTTAATTATTTTTTTTAAACCAGGGGTTCAAATTTTTTCATATTTATTCATTTCAGTCTGTGCTGATAAGTCAAATGAAGAAATGTTTAGATAACGCTGAGCAGTATGCTAAAAAAAAGCAAGGAAAAATTCGCAGCAAATCGTCATTTCAAGGACACATGAGGAAATTAAAAACTCAATGCAAGAGGAAATGATGAAAGAAAATCCTTCATTGGGTAATCTCAAACGTGATCTCGAATTATGCAGGAAAAGAAGACGAGAAGAGGCAAGAAAAGCCAGTTCTGTAGCAGATCATTTGAATAACTACCCAGCTCTTAAAATCTCAGAACTTGTAAGTATATAAGCGAAAAAATTTTATAAACAAGAATAAAACTAGACATTGGCCACTAATTTTTTCGCTGAATCCATGTGTATGACCGCTAAATTGCTCTATCATGACAGGATTTCGAGATATCTTAATCTAATGGTTCAAAAACTGTCGTTTTTCTCTATTTTCTATAATTAATTATTATTTTTTATTAATTATTTTTATTCACCTTGATTCGATTATTTTTACGGTACTTTTTCGCTTAAGGCTTGTTGCCAAGATAATAGTACGGATTATACTATTATTAGTACTATTATTAGAAGTGTAATTTAAAGTTTAATAATAGAACATTACTAAAATATTTATAAGAATACCGTTTTTTTAATTCGACAGACGAGATTTCAAATACGATTCTTTCCGAGATATGCATTCGCAGCTTTCCGCTTCTATTTAAAATTTTGACTAATTTTGAACGAACATTTCAAGGTGGTACGAATAGCTTATATATCAGTTATAAAGTGAAATAAAAGCGTTTTCCTGACGTGATAGATCGTTTTTGCGGCCACATTCGGATTCAGCGTTAAATATTAAGTCGCAAATGCCTAAACTGATTCTTGTTTTCACAATGCCACATGCTTGTGTAATTTGCATTCATCATAATATGTAACAGTGGAAAAATTTCACTTCTCCAGTTGATGTATGAATTTGAACACGAAGTTGGTCTAACAAAGTCCCAGTTGAAAGAGCGCTGGATGAAAGCATTACCAAACTTGGTGAATCATTTTTTACCTGATCTAAACATAGACGCTCTATCACATGATCAAATAAGTGTTGAGATACTACTAAAAGTGGCCGACGTGTTTAAAATGAGACGAGTCTTGAGTAACAGCAACACGAGGCACATTGTCCAGGTGTTTCAGGTATGTTTTAAATTTATGGATAATGAATTTTAAATTAAATTATTCAATTCAAATAATATTTCCTTTACATAGGAGTCAACAACTTTAAATGATGTGAGACCGAAAAAGGACGAGCCCCCCCGTCTCATCGCAATTGGCTCTAATCAATTGCCAAATCTGAAGCTCTTCCTTTACGCAGATGATGAAGTTATTTTTTCGGGCGGGGCTGTAGACGCTCTTTTGTACCTTCATGCTGTCTACTGGGTTTTTAATATTGATTACCCGAACGATGGGAGAATGCCATTTATATTTATTGGAGCTGTATTTTTTCAGCAGAAGTTCTCCAAATATTATGTTAAATATCAAACAATTATTAATGCTTTGGACCAATTACAACTATTTTAATATTCCCGACAAATAGTCATTACAATTCGTCACATTGTTCCGTATGTTATACTTCTTTTACTGTTTATTGTATTGTACACATGTAAGAAAATGTGATCTCATTTATCTTTAATCTTTAATCTAAATTTTATGCTTTATAATTCTGTGATTATCCTTAAGAGGAACATTTTATACTTAGAGATGTAAGCTAAGTACTGTATAAAATATCAGGCAGTTATTAATGTTTTGAAGCAGTTCGAACTACTTTAATGTTGCGGACCATTAATCTCCATAATTTATATGATATTAAAGTATTTGTTTATAGCGTCAATTTATTGGATTTAAAATAAGTAGAGAACTGTTCATAAGTATGTTCTATGATACCTTATTTATCTTAAGAGGGATCTTTATACTTAAATATGTAAGTATTCAAATTTTTGAAACATGTTTTTTTAATAAGTTATGAAGTTGCTTATTGGAAATAAATAAACTTGGAAATTATTTCAGTGAATTACCTTTTCTGCTTTCATTTTACATTTACATTTTATTAAAGGATATTATTTTTAATATGCGAAAGCAGAAAAAGTTTATTTATTATTAACATTTATATTAAATAAAGGATATTTTTGTTACGTAAAAATTGATTTAAATTGAAGAATTGAGGTAAATATGTATCAAAAAATAAAAAAAGTGATATATTTCACGTAAGAGTGTATTTGAGATTTATTAAGCTTTAATTTTATTGAAGATTTATTTAATTTAATTTAAATAAATTTTTATGCAATAAAAATATATTTGTTGCAATATAGAATCGTAATAATAAACTTTTTCTGCTTTCTTGTTTCCAGTTAAAATATTATCCTTATTTCAATTTCAATATATATTTAAATTCAGTCCATATAAGTTTTAATATTAGTGTATATATGGCTTATTTTCAGTTAGAATAGAGTATTAATTTAAGGTTACATTAGCTTTCAGTATAAATATATTCTTAATTGAAGAGAATGCCTATTTGAATTTCAAGTCGTACCTCCCTGACTTTCAGACCGCCCCTTCCTGAATTTCAGGAATCGTATTCCCTTAATCTAATGCTCAGATGTAATTCTTAATTTCAGATTTACTATGCTTCTTTTTGTGACACCTTAAAATAAGTCGGATTTTCAACTTAAATCAAGTACTTTTTTTTTCTGTGTTTACATGAACGGCCTAGCAGATGTGATGTAGTCAATCACGCACTGAACACTGGATGCCTTTTGTCTTACCCATCCAATCCTCTTGTTCAGTTGAGGCAAACGTCTTTTGGTCTTTTGATCCATAGTCGGTTTTAGCCTTCGATTTGAATCAGTCAAAGCCCACACCGGAGCATAAAATACATGTAGACGGACATTTTTTTAAACTTCATTTTTGGACTCCTGAGATCGAATTAAGTCAAGATATCTAAAACAAAATAAGTCTATAAAGAACCAATATTTATGTATTATATATTGCGGAGGAGAGCAGCTTCGTGTCAACTTACCCGCCATTTCGGGTTATTTGGTGGACCGCTAATATTATTCAATAATACATTAAGAACTATAGTTAAATATGGCTTAAATTACATTTGAATTTCGCATAGAAGACTATCAATTTCACGAAAACCCTCTTCCTAATTGTTCGAATATTTTCGTGAGTCTATTATAACTATTATCGTTTTATTGCAAACAGGGATGCCTTAATTTAACCTTCTCTCTCTGCCAATTCTAAAAAATGCAGTCGAAATAAATCCGTTGCTTCATTACTGCTGGAATGATTCACTTGTTTATTTAAACATTTATTTTAGAAATAAAAAATGCCCTGCATAAAGTATATAAGTTGGGTCTGATTAATTTATCTTTCAATTTCAGACTAATTGATGCAGCAAAATCACTTTCTGAAAATGTCACCGCTATACTAGCACGAAAAACTCAATCAGAAGAAGCATTAAATGATTTAATTAAATCCAGAAAAGAAATAGAAGCAGAAATTGTTTTAAAACGAAAATCTGTGTATGTGGATCGTGACCGGTGTCGGTCTGTTAGGTATTTTTATCCCAGCGTACAAAGATTGGCTGGATATTAAAGAAATGATTAATTCTTAAGAAAATCCCTGACGTTTTAAATGAAATAAAATTTTTTTTGCGATCTTCTTGCTCTGAAAAACTTTAATATTACTTATCATGACTCATTTAAAACAACTTTTATTTATAACTTTAACTTTTATTTATTTATTTTTATTTTTTATACACAACTTTTACGAGAAAATTTTATAAACAAATTTACCCAATCTGACTATTTTTTAATCAATGGCCTCAATATTCTTGCTTGCGATATTAACTATTAATTCCGTTCCGATGATTCTTCGCAAATTAATCGCAATAATTGTTCTAGAGAAAAAAAGAAACCGACATTTACAAAAAATTACAGATTTATTTTTGACTTCATTTATAAAGGTCAAATAATAATTTTTTGAAAAAATGTTTATAATTAATAGAAAGGGCATGAAAACTACTCTCAAAAATTTGATGGGAAAAATTTGTGAATCGATATTATTCAAATTGTAAATCACTAAAATATAGATGGTATCCGTACATGAGTAAAAAAATAACACCCATTAAGCATTCGTCCTAACGACAAGATGTTTTACATAAACGAAATAAAAAAAATGTAGTTACAAGAAATGCCGAATTTATTTTTGATCTTTATTGTTGAAGGAAAAATATTAATTTTTGAGAAAATTATTATGATTAATGTAAAGTTCGTGAAAACTACTATCGAAAGTGTAGTGGAAAAAATATTTTCTTATTTCCGAATGGCAATTTTTTCCATAAACTGATTTGAAAAAAAATTACAAGAAATGCCAAATTTGCTATTGATTTTCCTTTTTAATGATCAATAGAAAGGGCATAAAACCTACTATAGAAACTGTGGTAAAAACATATTCTTCTATTGACATTAAACAATTTGTAATCGCCAAAATAGATGGGTTCCGTAAGAAACTAAAAAATAACATCCCTCCCCTTGGATAACCGTTTATCCGAATGGATCTTATGATCAATAGAAAGAGCATACAAACTGCTATAGAAAATTTAGTGGAAAAAATATTTTTTTATTGATATTTAAAAAGTTGAAAATTACAAAAATAGATGGCATCCGTACAAAAATAAAAAAATAAAAATCCGCTCCCCTTCGGTAAACATTTGTCCGAATTGCAATTTTTTCCATAAACTGACTCAAAACGAAATTTACAAGAAACCCCAAATTTATTTTTGATATTCATTTTTGAAAGTCAAATATTAGTTTTTTTTTTTAACCAAAAATCTTATGATCAATGAAAAAGGCATAAAAATACTATCGAAAATGTAGTGGAAAACATTTTTCATTGGTATTTAGAAAATTTAAAATCACGAAAAGAGATGGCATCTGTAAAAAAATTCTAAAATAATACCCCCTCCCCAGACAAACATTTGTCCGAAAAACATTTTTTTTCATAGACTGACCTGAGCCACAAATTGATTGAGCCTGATCGATTTGTGAACTCAAATAAGTGCCTAAGTTGCTCATCACAATATTGTTTTGATTTTTCAACTTTAATTTTTCAACTTCGTAAATGTTTGCTGCTTATCAATTTTATCCTTCAGAGTGTTCAAAGAGGGGCGTAAACCTGTGTAAACAATCAAGTCAGTTGTGCCAATCCTTGATTCTCTTTTTTTTAGTTGCCCATGTTATGTTACAAATTTCTCAGTTAAACATTTATTCTACTTCAAAACTAACATTCACGATCTTTTTCCACCTTTAAAATTATAAATGTTGTGTGTGAACTTATCCACAAAATCTATTTTATTTTATTTGAAACATTTAGATATTATTCTGGTATTGTCATTAATGTATCGGTAAGGTAGAAAACTCTGCCGGTGTTCGGACTTAACCTAACAATCAAAGCAGTACAAGCAGTGCAAGTCATAAATGTAAATGCAAAAGTGGATCTAAAATGTTCCGTCAGTAGGAGTAGCAGTTCTCCATGGGAGTAGTAGTCAGTAGGCCATTACGAGTCTAAAGTAAACAATAGTTATAACAATCAATATGTGGTACTATATAGTTTTTATTTTAAGTTTATTGTACTTATTATCCGGATTGAGAGGAGTTACTTGTCTTTCTCATTTTGGAGAAGACGAAACTTGTTACTCCTTCGCAGGAGGTACTGTATACCCTTCCAGCCAAAAACATGCTGGCCATCAATTACAAACAACGAAAGCAGTTAGTAAGTTCATTAATATTTCATTTATAAATATCACAATATGTTTTTTACAGCCTCTTTTTATCCCATATCTCTAAAACTAAGTTATTGCCGTTAATTTTTAATATTGTTCTCTATAGCTTGCGTCTCTTCATAATCTTCCTTTATTAATTGACCCTTCAAATTTATTCAAATGATTTTATTTTTATCATGTAGGTAATTGCTTTAAATCCTTGATCAAAAACCTCAATAATTTAATTAGGTAGATTTTAATTCAATCAATTGCAAATGCATTATTTACATAGGAATAAGAATATGATAAAACTCTCCATAGTTGAATTAAAACAGAAGTAAACAGAACATATTATTCCGAAATTATAAAAACAGGAAGATTTTCTAAAAGAATCGAAGGCCACCTGTTAACTTGCATGCGTTTATTGGCACGATTTACGACTCCCTGTGCGAAAAAAGGCCACTGATAAAAATTCCCGTGTTTTTTCCCTTGCTTGACGATTACTGCTTTTTTATTGCTACCATTGCCACGTATTGCAATGTGTTCTTTTATTTTCGTTTACAGATAATTTTATTTTTATGCCTGACTAATTTTGACCTGAATTCAAGTTCTAGTCTCTTTTTTATCACAAATAGCTTATCTTGAAAAAAACAGTTCCTTGTCCAGTATATTCAATTATAAATTTTGTATATTTTTAAACTGAAAAAAAATCTAGTTGATACAAGGCCTACTAATTCTGGCGATATTCCAAAAATAGTATATATGCACCCTATTAACACATAGATTGTGTAATTCATACAAGCTTATACGAATAGTAGAAATTTTTTTCGCCAGGTTTTAGAAATCGCATGAATGATAGAATATTTAACATTATGAAAGATTATAGAATAACGAGGTTTCTGATCATCGTAAACATGATTTATGAATCGATTTCCTATTCCATGATTACAGTTGGAAAACAGGCACCATTTTGGGAAGGGACAGCAGTCGTCGATGGAGAATTTCATGATATTAAGTTATCCGATTTCCATGGAAAGTACCTGGTATTTTTCTTCTATCCACTAGATTTGTAAGTTCAATTTTACTATACTTCATAATATGTAATACTTCTAAAGAGGAACATGAGCAACTTCGAGATCATTATAATATCTGGGGAAAAAGTTGTAAAATCGCTCATATAAAATACAAAAAAAGCTGAGAAGATTTTACTCATTTCGTAAGAATTCCATAATACTAATAACAGAGTTGGGTAGTTACTTGTTACACGTAATTAAGTTTGCTGAAAAGTTACATTATTTATATCTTTCAGGGTAACTTCGTTACTAATTTAAAAAGTAACTTGGGACTTTGATTTTAGTTACTTTCAATTTACTTAGTATTTTTTGTACATTTCTTATTAAGAGAGGTTATGGTTCAGTTATGGGTAGAAAATTAATCTCTTTTGGTTGAATATTCTGCTGTTTTTTTTTAATCAGCCTATTTGAATGAAATAATATCAACTATTATATTTTTTGTTGAGAA
>JAWWLR010000158.1:62170215-62183454 GCA_035041075.1 Acraspis erinacei | reverse complement strand
AAAGAACAAAAATCGCTTGAGCCGTTTTTGAGAAAACGTTTTTTGATGCAGGTGCTAAACATATTACGAGAACTAAAAACCTTCAATATTTTTGAAGAATGGTGAAAAACGTGGGAAAAAATCAGTTTTTTGAAAATTGCCTCATTGCGGTTTAGCCTATGTCCCATGCACTTATACAAGGATTAAAGTGCTTGAAATTTTCTGAAAAATGAAAAAAAATCTTAAGCGAATAATTTTAATGAAAAATCATATTTACATAGTTTTTGGGAAATAACTTATTTCCTATGCATATCTGGTGAAAACTGCTAAATAATTAATTGAAGAAGACTTGATTTTCAGTAGATCTAAAAAAAGCATTGCTTTAGCTCTTATGGAACCAAAATGATGGCCTTTTGAATATGACCCTTTTTTTATGAAATTTTGTTTAGCATCAATTTTTTGGTTCTATGAGAGCTAGAACAATGCTTTTTTTAGATCCTCTCAAAAGCAAGTCTTCTTCATATAATTATTTAGCAGTTTCTACCAGATATCGACTCCAAAACTTTTAGGATAGAACATTCGATATTTTACATTTTGCAGAAAATTTCAAGCACTTTAATCCTTGTGAGAGTGTTTGGGTCATAGGATGAATCGGAATGAGGCAATTAAAAAAATATTTTTTCCCACGTTTTTTACCATTTTTCAAAATTATTGAAGGGTTTCAGTTCTCGTAAGATTTTCAGCACTTGCAGCCCTTTTTCGGATGCCAGACTGACTGGTTCGAGCCAATAAATTTCAACGTTCAACTTATTTTTATTAAAATATGTTAATTAAGCTCTTCGAAAAAAATCAAGAAAGAGTTTTTTGAAAACAGCCCAAGCGATTTTGTTCTTTCTGGACTAAAAAATGACCGTGGGGCATCCCAGAAGTAAATTCAGAAAAAACTGGCATATGCCAGCCCTTTTGGATTGAAGTCAGACGAGGCACACCGTGTATGTTTGAAAACTGAACTATTTTGTTCCAAATTAATTTTTTTTAATTGAAAATTCAACTACGTGGTAAAGTTAATCTACTTTTTTTATTTATTTTTTTTGAAAACATTTTTGTCGCTGAAAATTCATATTTTATGGTTGAAAATTCAATTAATGTAAAGAAAATTCGTCTTTTGCCTTGAAGGTTTAACAATTTATACTAACTTTTTTTCATTCATGACTGAACAATCTCTATTTGTTGTAAATTCGTCTTTTTGTCATTAAAGTTGTTTCTTTTTTTATATGGAATTTCATCTTTTTTGGTTGAAATATCAACTATTACACTTTTGTTGAGTATTCATCTGTTTAGGTTGAAAATTTAATTATTTAGTTGAAAAATTAATTATTCTGATGCTGGTATTTAAATATTAATGATCAGAGAATTATCAAAAATGGTTCAATACAAAATCAGGGAATTTTGAAAATGAAGTTTTCGGCCATCCTACCTAATTCTGTCAGCAATAACTAAAAAATTAGCAAAATGTAATCTATGTATATTTCTTTCCCATAATATGTTTGACAAAGTGAAACATAACTTGAAATTTAATTAAGAATGGACATTTTTATATATATGAGAATCACCCCTAAAGCATGAAATCTACCAAATCCTATAGAGGTTTACGTAAGCCTACATTATATCATTGTTAAATGCACTTAATGTATTAAAATTTAATAATTTAACAAACACGTACGTTCACTAAGCTTAAAATTACTTTTGTTTTCTCACAGTACCGGGGTGCTCTGTTGGTCTCGAGGTTATAAAAAATCCAGCCTTTTCATCTCTCCAAGATAAAATATGCGAAAGCACATTAAAAGGAATAAACGACATGGGTTTTACGAATATGACAGAAATACAAGCTCGTGCTATTCCACCCTTGCTCGAAGGTAGAGATCTCGTTGGAGCAGCAAAAACCGGATCTGGAAAAACTCTAGCCTTCCTGATACCTGCGATAAACCTAATCCATGAAGTGAAGTTCATGCCTAGAAATGGTAAATGAAATAATCTAATATTACGAAAAAAAGCTTTGCATAAAGTAAACTGAAATTTTAATCCAAAATTAGGAACTGGATGTATTATAATATCTCCAACTCGTGAGTTGGCCATGCAGACATTTGGAGTTTTGAAAGAATTAATGAAGTATCATTATCACACCTACGGTTTATTAATAGGAGGCACAGATCGAAAAACAGAAGCTCAAAAGCTTGCGAAAGGACTTAATATTATTGTTGTAACACCTGGAAGATTGTTAGATCATCTGCAGAATACCCCAGGCTTTATATACAAGAATTTACAGTGTTTAATTATAGATGAAGCTGATCGTATTCTCGACATTGGATTCGAAGAAGAAATGAAGCAAATCATCAATCTTTTGCCGAGTTAGTTGAATTTGTTTAATCTGCAAAGCCTATCATTTTAATATTTCGTAATTATATTCGTAACTTGCTGTTAAAATCAATTTTGTGTTCCAGAAAAAAGGCTTACAATGTTGTTCAGTGCAACTCAGACAAAAAAGACAGAAGCGCTAACTAGTTTGGCATTAAAATCAGAGCCAATTTACGTTGGTGTGGATGATGAAAAGAATGAAGCAACTGTTGATGGTTTGGAACAAGGATACGTAATGGCTCCGAGTGATAAACGATTTCTCCTTTTGTTTACCTTCCTCTGCAAAAACAAAAACAAAAAAGTTATGGTGTTCTTCAGTTCTTGTATGTCTGTTAAATATCATCACGAGCTTTTGAATTATATCGATTTACCAGTGCTGAGCATACACGTAAATAATTTTTATTATTTTTATTAAATGTATTTTTTTGGTGGTTATTAGAGTTTAAAAGTGATTCAGAATTCATCTCTTTTGGTAAAAATTCTACTATTTAGTTAAAAATTTCATTATTTCGTTGAAGTTTCGACTATATTATTCACAATTAATATTTTTTTATAGAACAATTCAGACAAGTTTGTCTTTTGGGCTTGATAATTCAACCATTTGGTGAACAATGCAACTGTTTTGTTAAAAAGTAAATATTTCTTGGTTAACAAATTTAACTATTTTGTAGAATATTCACCTTTTTGGATAGAAAATTAATCTTTTTTGGTAGAAGAGTCATCTTTTTCGGTTACAAATTAACTTGCTTGTTGAAAATCCTTCTTTTCGGAATAAAAATTAAACGTTCTTCCAAAAAAATAGTCTTCTTTAGTTGAAAGTTTAACTATTTTATTGAAAATTCTTTTTTTGTTGTTGTTGAAAGTTCATTCTTTTGGTAGAAATGTAATCTTTTTCTGTTAAAAATGTAACTGTTTGATTAAAAATTAATCTTTTTTTGTTACTAATTCAACTATTTTATTGCAAATTTGTCATTTTTTATTTAATTCAACTGTTTTTTATTACAAATTAAAATATTTTTTATATGAAATATTAACTATTATGTTTTTCGCTAAGGATTCATTTTTTTTCGTTGAAAATTTAACTTATTGCTACAAAATTGAACTTCTTTATTGAAAATTCATTTTTGTAGTCGAAGATTGATCTCCTCCGTTAAATATGTCATTATTTTGTTACAAATTCCTTTTTTTGTTGAAAATTTATTTTACTGTAAAATCAACTATTTGTAGAAAATTCATGTTTTTTTAAATCCATTTTTTTACTCGAATTGAGATGTTTTTTTGTTTAAAATTATTGTTTTGTTTGGTTAAAATATCAACCATTGTATTTTTCGTTGATAATTCGTCTTTTTTGTATTAAAAATTTATCGGGCTTGGTAGAAAAGTACTTGTGTTGGTTGTAAATTAACGTTTTTGTTGAAAAGTCAACTTTTTTGGATGAAAATTCACAATTTTATTTAAATAATGAGCTTCTTGCTTTGTAGTAGTTTTTATGGGGAAGTTTAATCTTTTTTGTTTGAAAATTCGACCATTTGGTTGAAAATTCGTCTTCGAAAGTTGAAAATTGATAGAAAATAAAGTGTTGTGTTGAAAATTCATCTTTACGGGTTTTAAACTCAACGGTTTGTTGAAAATTCATCGACTTGAAATTTTAAGTATTTAAAGCTTTTTACATTGCAGTTAATATGTTACCTACATTAGTTTTCTTTAAAAAAAGGTTCCCCTTATTTTGAGATTATTTTCGGCTGTGAAGTCTGTTGGATTACAAAAATATAATAATTTATATATTTTTCTTCCTTTTCAGGGAAAACAAAAACAAACCAAGCGAACAACCACCTTTTTCCAATTTTGTAATGCCACTTCTGGCATTCTTCTCTGTACAGACGTGGCTGCAAGAGGTCTCGATATTCCAGACGTGGATTGGATCGTACAGTTTGATCCACCTGATGATCCAAAGGTAAGAAAGTTTTTTTATTACAGTAACTTAAGAAGAAACATGCGGCACTTCGAAATTTTAACAATATCTGGACAAAGTTGTACATACGTTTATATAAAATACAAAAAAAAGTTAAGAATATTTCTTATTTTGCGGGAACTCCATAATGCTACATATGTAAAATATTAATTAATAATACATGTTGGTCAAATTTATGAATCCCTTACTTATTCTAGTGTCCCTTCATATACCCTTAAAAGTTGAATTAAAAAAATTTATTTTATATTAGAATTCGTGGTTATACCAAGAATATATTTTCTAGATATAATCACAACTAATTCCAATAGGAATAAATAAGAAATACTTTTTTACTACTAGAAATTTATAATTATACAGTGAGACATTTCCGCAATTGTTTTTTACTTCTTTAAATTCAATTAAATTTTGTTTTATTTACACGACAAAATCATTGTTAGGTTTGTCAATTGAACGGAAGTTGGAAGCAATTTGACTTAATTTTTTGTGTTACTATGTTGGTACCCCTGTTAGCATTTAAAACTGTATATCAGTTCTTTTCCCACCACATTGGCGTCATCGTGTAACATTGCCAAATTGAATGTCAATTATATTATATAACTTTAAAATTAATTATTTTTTTTTTATTTTCAGCTAATTAATTGTTGTGACTTTTAGAAAGACTGTTTTAAATTTTCATAAGTTTTCTGATTAAATATCTGACTTTTTGTAATAGAAATATTAGATTTTATGATAGAAATATCCGATTTCTGTGACTGTGCTAGGTTAGGTTTATAAGACACAATGTTTATTTAAAATCTATTTTTCTAAAATAGGTCGTAAAAATTCTTATATTTTACAAAATGACGAGGAATTATTACAAGTTTAATATATTTTTAGTGAATTAAAAAAATCTTTAATTTTACTTCTTGTATGTTCCTTCTTATTTTTTTGTCACTTCGACATTTTCAAGTAATAATTTTTATGATATACAAGTTGAATATAAGAACAAAATGTATACTTGAACATTATTTGTCGCGTTATTCTAGATATGAAAATACTATTTACTGACATATGTTTTAAAGCGAACATATTAATTTAATTTCACATGCTCATATATGAAAAGAAAGGAAAACTGAAAGAAAATACTTTTTGAATATTCAAGCGGGGCTCGCTTAGATCTTTTTCAAATACACAATTTTTTGTCTAATCATCTTTTACCGTATTTTGCATAGTTTGGCCAAAAAAAAGTCTAATTTTTGGATTTTCCATTATTTTGTATGCCGTCAAAATTTGAATTTTCGATTTTTCAAGAAAATTCAAAAAGTTTTTCTTCTCTTAACTTTTTTTCATGTCGTGCGTTATTTGGCCTTAAATGTTCATTTCCGTGTGTTTTTTGGAAGTTTGTAAATGCTATAACTCTGGTAGTTTTTTGTTTTTTGAAAAAAGTCATTAGGGTAAATTGTTCGAATTTTTTAATACTATGAATCTCCGTACAGAGAATTTTTGGAATTTTGAAAAAAAGTGGTCTCAAACATTTTTTAAATGTGCTCACTTTTTGCATTTTTATCCAAAATGGCTGGCTAACCAACTTGACCTTTAATTTAGGACACTAAAAGAGTGTACCAAAGGGCAATCTAATAGATTAATTTTTTCAAAAGTTATCATGGAAGCAGACAGACAGTCAAATTCGTAAAAACCTGTTTTTCGGATTCAGGGGGATTTAAAACGTGGACATTTGACAAAAACTGGGGGGGGGGGGTGTCAAGTTTTGCACGCATCTAAAAACTTCTTTGATGATAATGTAAAAAGGCTTCGATTCCACTTGTTTAAAAACTTTGTTTAATTTTTTGCTGATTTTCTCGCTGTTTTTCGCATTTAATGTAAAGATCGAAATGGAAAACAATCACAAAATGAATAATTTCAGATTTTAATCATTCATAATTGAACAAAATTGAATAATTTCAGATTATAATCATTCAGAATTGAACAAAATTGAATAAATTTTAATTGAACTCGAGAATTTTTAAATTCAAACATTGAAAATTATATTTCTTATCATTTATATTGTTCCAAATTGATGATATTAAATTGGAATGAATTTTTATTTAAAAACTTTGTTATTCAACAATTTTAAATGGAATCCTTTAATTAAATTGAACAATTTTTTATTGAAGCCTCATCTAGATTAAACAATTTAATAATTGAGCATTTAAAATGGTATAATTTTAAATTAGAACCTTTAAAAAATGTAATGAGAAGCATTTTATTTTGACCAACTTCGAACTTGAAGAAATCAAGATGTAACAACTTAGGAATTAAACCCTTCTAACTCCAAAATTTGAACATTTCCAAACAAAAAGCGTTAAGAATTAGAAATTTCAAATTCAAATTTAGACTTTCAAAATAGAAGATCATCAAATTTATGGTTTGAAACATACTGCATTATAAAAAATTATTTTAAAGGCTTCAAATTTGTACTTTTTCAAACTGAGAGTATTAATATTTAAATAACTTAAATTCACATTTAACAGTAAGTTTACATTAAAAGCGTTCAAACCTGCAAGGTTCTTTCAAATGAGATGTTATTTCATTTTCCATCCTTCTTTAACATTTTATTACAAAAACAGAAAAAAATGAATAGCTAAGACAAGGAGATTCCGGGAAAAGAATACTTTTTAAAGTAAAGAAAAAAACATTTAAACATATTTGAATAAGTTTTCCTCAAGTAATTGCATTCAGTTTTTAATGGTCTTTTAATTTCACAAGGAAACAAAAATATTAAGAAATATGGAACTACTCAACTGAAAAGATTTAAAATTTGAAAGCACTCTCTTTTGGAAACGTGTACTGAACTTGTTTATTTTTAAAGACCTAAGAGAAATGTTTGTCAAATTTGCACTTTTTATCGTTTGGAGATTGTATAATTTCGAAGGCATCGGATTTGAATTTATTTGAAAGTTAAACACTAATTCTGGTAAATTGTCAAATTTTGAACATTTTAAAGTAGTTTTAAGTTCATTCCATTTTTGAATACTTGAAATTTTAAATAAATAGCCTGAAATTTGTTTATTTCAGATTATAGTGATCACCCTAATATTAAATGTTTACAATAGAAAAAATTAAAAATTTTAGGAATATATTCATCGAGTCGGAAGAACAGCTCGTGGCGAAGGTAGTAGTGGTCACGCCTTATTAATTCTGCGACCTGAAGAACTTGGTTTCCTTCGTTATCTTAAACAAGCTCGAGTCCCCGTCAACGAGTTTGAATTTTCCTGGAACAAAGTCAAAAATATTCAACTTCAGGTACTTCAGTTTTTATTTATTTTTTAATAGGTACGATGTATGGTTTTAGCCTAATACTTGAGATTTATGATAGAGAATGTGGGAGTAAAGACAAAAATATAAGAAATATAGTTCGTTTATTATTGGTTTTATCATCAATCTATTAAAATCATTGAGTTTTCGGAATATTTTAAAATGAAATATAAAATTAAAAGATTTTAGATCATAGATTTAAACAGTCTAAGAAACATTTTCCTGTAGGCGCATATGTCGCCTACTTTGACTATTTTTTAATTGTGCGTTTCAGTTGGAGAAACTAGTTTCGAAGAACTACTATCTGAACATGTCTGCGAAGGAAGCCTTCAAGGCCTATGTGAGGGCATATGACTCACATCATCTCAAGCAGATTTTTGACGTCGAGACTTTGGATTTAACTGCTGTTGCGAAATCGTTTGGGTTCACTGTTGCACCTGCAGTCGATTTGAGTATCCTTTTTAATTAAATTTTGCTTATGCTTTTTTTTCTTTTTAGGAAAGTTTGCTTAGAAGAAAATGATACATCTTTCCGGGTTTTAATCTTTAATTGAACATTTTAAGAGTTTCGTAAGTTACACAGAAAATTTATTTGCAATTTCCCAAACGAGGGGTACAAGTAAATTGAGAGTTATGAGATTTAAATTGAAATGGTGTAATTTAAATGTAAAATGTTTAAAATTTATTAGTGCGTTATTACATTATATACTTATTAACGATTTCATTGCAAAAAGTTATTTTATTTGAAAGGCTATGATTTTAAATTTATTTGCAAAACTTGTTCAACTTTAAGGAATTTCTGTTTTGAAATTGTTTAATACCACCATTCTACATTTTAATTCTTCAATATTTTGAATTATTTTCAGTTGATAATGTTTATTCCATAAAACCTTGATATCTATAAAAGTACAAATTAAACATATTTTTATTTTTAAGTTTTAGAGTTTGAAATTTACCAATTTTGAACCATCAAGCACCGATAATTTTTTATAATCGAAAAATTTGTATTGTGACATTTCTTTAGACGATTTAAGAGAAAATAATATTTTTTATTTAATTATTACAAATTTAAATTTGATCTTTCTTAACCAAATTTGACACAGAAGTGGGAATAAGTAAAAACGCCCGGCCAAGAAAGAAGCTAGGAGGAGGTGGTTATGGGTACTTCAAAAATGCGAACAACCCTAGCGGAGAAAGAACAATGCATCGAAAGAAAATTTTCCATCAAGGTGGCAAGAGAGATGGCCGCCAATTCGCTAGATAATTGTAAATTAGCATCCAATGATAGTTTTCGTTTTTATTAGTACAGTAAAATCACGTGTAAGTATATCGTTTCACAATAAAACTATTTCTTCCTCAAAAACAGAGTTTTTAGTGGTACGAAAACCGTAAGGTGGAAAAATATAAAAGTATACTGAAGAAAAATACTGCCGCGTCTTAATGTTTTTAAATTAGTTTTTTGTTGCTACTTCACTGAAGCACAAGTGTTGCCTCCAGAAAAAAGAAAACTTTTTGAAGTTTCAGAGACAATTCTGTTTCAGCGTTCTGCATTCAGACAAATATATAAATCCTTGTGTTGTAATCCTTTCATTAACAGTTTACTTTTAATTTAAGAATTTCTTATGTCTCAAGATAAAAAATGTTTGTACCCGAAACATTTACAATAGAGTAATAAGTGGCAGTTCAAAAAAACATATTTCTAATTCATTGTTAAAACTTACATTATTGCAAGACAATTCAATTAACTAAAATGATCATCAACATTTACAGTATATGTGGGCGACCGCATAAAAAAGGAACCTTTTGACCGGTTCTTGTTTAGGAGATATACGCATTCTTCTAAGTCAGGGTGAAAATGATTATTTTTGGTATGAGTGACGGATGATACTAGGAGCTTGATATTGAATCAATTGTCACTATGCTCATGTCCCGAAAGCAAGCGGAAGTGGGTATATTTCATGCTCAAAGAAAAAGTATTTCGAAGTCCCAACTTCAAAAATTCGCCGGTGATTGGGTTTTCAACTTAAACGGCTCAAAATACTCTAAATTTATCGTTAGCTAAACACTTAAAACAGAGGAAATAGGTGATTTTTAAGGATAATAGGAAAATAAATTCTTTTAAATAAAATTAATGTAGCTGCCATATTGTATTCAATATCAAATGCTCTAAATTTAGATGTCTTCAAGTGAAAATATGTTGAATTATCAACCAAAAGAAATTACTTTAACAAAATAGTTGATTTTTTAACTTAATTTTTATTGAACTTAGATTAATTTTGTACCAAAAGACGTATTCTCAAAAAAGTACATAAATTTTCAACCAAGTATTACTCTCAACTAGAAAAAATCAGTTTTCACAATTGATAGAGTGAATGTGAATACGAATAAATAAGTAAATATGAATATTGGTCAATTTCCAACCAAATAATATTTAAACTACTATTAAAGATGATTTATGAATACAATTATTGAATTTGTAGGCTAAAAAGACTAATTACATACATACAAAAAAGTTAATTTTTCAAGAAAAATGTCAATCAAACAGTTCAACTCTCTAATAATCAGTTTTCTTTTTAACCAAATAGTTGAATTTCGTACCAAAATAGTTTAATTTTAAACCGAAAATATGAATTTTCAACAAAAAAGTTAATTTACAATCGAATAGTTCAATATTTAACCAAAATAGATTAATTCTCAACCAAACAGTTGCATTTTCAATCAAAAAGGATGAATTTTCAACGAAGAAATCAATTTTTTACTAAATTAGCAAAATTTTTAATTCAAAATTATACATCTTAAACCAAAAGTCGAGTAGTTCATTTTTCAATTAAAAAAAGTAAACGAATTTTCAACAAAACAGTTACGTATTTTGAATTTTTGACCCCGACGTTTTTTTCAACAGAAAGTTTTTTTCGAAAAAGTTTTCTCATTTGTTGCAAAGTATTTATTATATGCAATTAATTGTCATGTCCATTTTTACAGTATTCATTTTTACGAGTATCTGGCCTACCATTAAAAAATGGAGCTAAGTCTATTTAAACCGGAGATATTTCGGTTTGCAGTATGCTCGGGTCTGCTGGACCCATTCTAGGTGGAACGGAAAATTTCGAGGTTTTAGCACTTCAGGGTTAAGCGAAAGAGGGAAAAAGGGAAATTTTCTTGAAAACAGCGGAAAAAATCATTCTTTTAAAAATTGAAAAATAGGGGAAAGAGTGTGAAGCCTGAAATATGAAAGTGATTTTGAAATTTACTATTGATCAGTTATTTTCTATGAATCGGCCAACCTTTCTGTTTCATCACTAAAAATAACTGATTCATAGCTAGAATTTAGTTACTGATTGAAATTAGGAAACATTTCAAGTGATTCATATTATGAGAGTATAGATAAATTTCGATAAAATAACAAAACGAATCACCTAATAATTTGAATGCTTAAATTTTCCATGTCATATAAATTTAAAGTGTTGACTAAAAAACGAACATTTCAGAACGGAAGCAATTCTTAATACTTCATAAGCAACATATAGCGCTAGTCTAACTGGATATACCAGTTGATTAAGAGAGTGGACACACTTCTCGCGAATTTTTCCCAAAGTCAAAGCAAAACGCATTTGCTGCTTCAACAAACTCCTATACGCTGAAAATCATTTACATACGTCTGTAAAGTATTTTCATTTTCTTAAAGCTGTTTCTATTAACAATTATATCAAAGAAAATTATGACCCCAAAAGTTTCAGTTTCTTTAGAGCCTCTATCTCTCTTTTACATTGTGGGTTTTTAATTGTCTACAATTATATTTTTGGTTCAAAATTTATCTCTGTTGGTTCAAAATACTACCATTTCGTCGAAAATTCAATTCTTTTCTTGAAAATTCTCATATTTTATTCAAAAGTAATCTTTTTGGTCGAAAATTCATTTGGTTTGTTGAAAATTCGTCTTTTTGGGTAGAAAATTCGCCCTTTCGGATCGAAAATTCCTCTTTTGGCCCGAGTCGAGTGCAGTACGCCGTACATAATTTTCACATCAACGTCACTTTTTCCCCTGATGACAAAAGATCTAAAACTTTTTGGAAAACCTTCCTTGAACCCTAACGAAGATTTTTCTCACTGGAAGTTGTCAAAGTTCGAAACTTCCTCACACAACTTTCTCTTTTGAATATATGCATCTCAGATTTCGAAGAAAATATTTCTGAAAATTCACTATACAGCCTTGAAATGTTTTTTTGCTTCGCAAACAATATAACAGTCTTAGAATATGTTGAAGGATGTTACATAAAATTTTCCAGACAAAATATTAATTCCCGGCAAAGATCTGGCGAGTTGAACACAAAAAAGTATTGATTTTTTGTTGTTGAAAAATCCAGTTTTCCTTAATTAACTAGGAAGCGAAACAACCTTTGAATTTACTTGTCATACACACAAGATTCGCAATAAAATTCTCTACTAGTATTAATTGTCGACACTGACATTTGAACAATTTGGAAAATTTGCTCCGCGGACAATAATTTTGCGCGTGTTCGAGCGCTAAGGTGGTTATTGCAGCCGGCCCTTCAATTCATCTCTTTCGATTAAAAATTCTATTTGCTTGAAAATTTAATTATTTCATTTTGTTTTTATAGTTAATTATTTTTATGAGAAAAAATCTCCTATTGTATTTTTGGTTTAGAAATCATCTCTTTTGGTTTCAAATTTTACTTTTTGATGGCAAATTATAATATTTGGTTAAAGATAAATCGTTTTTGGTATAAAATTCAAGTTTTTTAAAGCTTTTTTGGACATAAAAACCCGACCATCTGGATTGCAAATTCATCGTTTTGTAGAAAAGTAATCTTTTCAATCGCAAATTCATTTTCTACGATTAAAATTTAATTCTTTTTACTATTATATTTTTGGTTCAGAATTTATTTCTTTTGGCTGATAATTCAACTGTTTTTGTTTGTGCATTTGTAATTTTTTTTGTTTTGCAATTTTTTTTGTCCACTATTGACTTTTGGTCGAGAATGCATCTCTTTTTTGTTAATAGTTCTACTGTTTGGACCAAAATTCATCTTTTGGTAGAAATATAATATATTTCGATAGAAAATTAATCTTTTATGGTTAAAAGTTAATTCTTTTTAATTGAGAAGTCAACCATTATATTTTCGTCTAGAATTATTCATCTCTTTTGTGAAAAACTCGTCTTCTTGTATAGAAAAGGCATCATCAGGGTGGCCACTGGACCGGGAAATGACCGGGAATTTTTTGAGATCGGGAAAAAACGGGAAATGACCGGGAATTTTACAAATTTTCAGAATAAAAATCTGCCCAAGTTCGATTTCAACCATTCTTCAAATAATGACATAATTAAAAATTAAAAGCGTTTAGAATTAAAAATTTTTTATTTAAAAAAGTATTATTTTATCAATTGTAAATATAAATAAATGAATAAATCATTTTTAAAATGGATCTGTACTTTAGGTACTAAAAACTGAACAATAATTTAGTCGATAAAACCATTCTAAATTCGTTCAAAGTTTAAGAATTTCCAGATTGTTACTGTTTCATTTCAAAAGACTTAGTCATTAAAAAAATGTAAACGTCC
>JAWWLR010000158.1:61969008-61983334 GCA_035041075.1 Acraspis erinacei | reverse complement strand
CTGTAACAAAGTAACTGGAGATGAAAATCTAAAGTGGGAAAAGCATACATATTTTACAAATGAAAATAATTCAGACGCAAATTTTCTACTTTTAATTTATGGCACTCTTCAGCTTTTCCAACGAATTAACCCGTTCGAATAAGAGGCGAAAGATTGGTACTAATTTTTAAGAATCTTCAATTTTTGTGAAAAGTGGCACCCTTGAAAAATATTGCCTATTCTTGAATGTGCTATTTTTTAATATCAGAAAGAAGCTTAGATTAGAGAAAAGGTGCGAGAGATGTGCTATTTGCTTTAAATTTCGGGAACTAAATATGAATGGAAACAGGCAGAGTAATACTAACTAGTATTAAAATAAATGATTCAAAAATTGAGTAAAAGGCTCGTTGCTGATTGCTAAGTGTATATACTGTAGAATAAGAACTAATTTCAGTCTTAACAATTGCCTTGCAGCTGGTCTCCAAACAAATTTTTCATTAACTTGATCGTTATCATTTTAAAGAATCCTTGATTTTATCTCAAGCTTTAGTTTGACTAGACACGAAAAAACAGGCCTTTATGCACCTAGATAATCATGATGAAAATATGGCGTAACAATTTTGATATAAAAAATGAAGTTCGATGACGAAAGAATTTTGGTGCTTTCAAATACAAAAAGCACAATTCAGTCACAGATTTTTTGATAAACAAAGACTTTTCAGACTCTTGATGCTAAAGAGTTTTAACCTGTAAGCCAATACTATTTCAATTATGTTGAGAGTCACAAAAAAAATATTTTCGGTATACCGTCAAAGTTGAAAAAGGGGTTAACCACTACTACATTTAAGTATTGATCTGTTTCGAAAGTCTCTGTATTTCATTCGAATACCTTGGAATATAGTTTGAGTAAAAGTAATTAAGTAATTTATTATTCTCAGTTAAAGACAGGGTTAAATTCACTCGAATTCTTACAAATTTTCTTTAATTCAATTGAACCTTTGAGCATTCTTGGGATTCTTCAGAATTTTTGTGAATTCACTTAAATTGTTTTGAAATGTTTGGACTCTTCTTTATTCAGTTGAATTTCTGAGAATTTTAGCGTATTCATTAAAAATTTTTTTTTAATTCATAAAGTTTTTGTTTAATTGTTGGTATTCTTCTGAATTCACTTTAATTTTTCTGAATTCATTTGAATTCAGTTGAATGAATTAATTATAAATTAATTCTCTAAATTCTTTGGAATTTTTGCGAATTTACTTAAATTTTTTTTTATTCTTGGGCATCATTTAAATTTAATTTAGTTATTCTGAATGCTTAGCAATTCTATTAAATGCAATTGAACATCAAAATTGCTAATGGTTCGCCCCTCCATTTTGATTTTGGACTGATAATCTAGTTATTTGATTGTCTGTAAAGTTATTTCCTTTGAGCACACAGAACAGCTAGGTCGCTGTTTTGTAATATAGTAATGTCACATGTTGCATTTATTGTATATTATAGGTACATAGTGCATTTATTTTACCAATAATTTTTCGATTCACATTCACGATGTTTGCCGTCAATCTTTGTAAAAGAGCATTGTGTAATATTAATTTCGATACCATAAGGTTTGTGACAGCAGCTAATACAGTAGTTTAGGATAATAGTTTGTACAATTAAAATGAAGCCTAAGAAGATTTTAATTTATTGTAAGAGGAACGAAAGTAAGCCAAGCTTGGGAGCCATATTGTATCCATAATTATTAATTAGGTCTCACTCTGAGTGTGTATTTTTTTCTTGCGTGTGAAATTTTGTTTTTAACTTTTAATTGAAATCCATGGCAGGTGTTGCATTTTGTGCAGGACATGAAACACTAGTTTTATGATTGATATTAAAGAAGGAAGTTTAAGAAAAGTTGATAAAAATGTCGACACATTTAAGGTCACCGGAATCCCTTAAAACTTTTTAAAACTGTCGACTCTTTAAAATATTTATCCATTGTTCCTACCATTCTTTAATTATAATTTTCAATATTTCTGCAACAACTATAAATTCTAATAATTAATAAGTGATGTAGTCGCAAGTCAAGTCACAATTATGGATAACCTGCACAATTCTTGCTTCATTAAATTTTACATTTTTGTACACAACTTCGTTTTATACATAAAAAAATTGTTCCCATTTTTGATCAGACTGATAAAATTGGTATTGAATTTGTATTTACCTCTTTTATCCCTGTATTCAATACAAGCTGAAAACAGATAACGTAATAGAATGTAAATAAGAAAAATGCATATGGCGTGGGGTCAATGCAATTGAGAGGAATTGCCAGTTGACTTGATAAAGTAATCTTGTTTCACGAAAATCACTTGGGAACGCTTTAAACCAAAGTTGAATGCTTATCTCAATAAATTATGTTATGTAATTTACGACATTTTCTTCGTACTATTGCAAATAATTCCACGATAAATTATTCGATTGTAAGATATTCTAGTCAACGTGAATCTGCTTTGGAAGTTTTGTTTGCAATGTAAAGGTTATTTTCTATTTTTTACCTATTAAGTAAGCCGCGATTTCCTCAAAGGTCAAGACGCGACAAATATGTTATAGAGCGAGGCTATATAGAACATTAAAATATTATCTCAGCATGTAGTTTTCTTCAGAAAAATAGGTATGGACAAAATAAATCAAAGACCGGAAATAAACCATTTTTATTTGCGTCGTTTTTAGTAGCATGTATGATTGTATAGTAAGAAGTAAGTTGAAATTTCAGTATATTATTTCACGGCATTCAGTCATGTGTTTTTAAGACTTGTGTAAACTTGACACGTTTGTAAAGGTAACGCGATGAAACAAAACGGTTCTCCCAACTTTAAAAGCTTTGACAATTTCTTGAATTTCTGAAAAAAAGGTTCAGAGTGGACGTGATTTTATACTCAAATAATTCATGGAATTGATTTTTTTTTAGTTTTAAAAATAAGATAAAAACTGTTGGAAGAATTTGTTTAAGAGAAAGTGTTTCTCATTTTATTGCGTTCTCGCTACTGCAAAATTCAAACAAAATATTGTAAGCCTTGAAATTACTTTTACTCCTGATATTTCCTTGAAAAGTTGAATGAAAACATGGATTACATACTCACACACATGCATGTTCTACATGATATTAGGATGCATTTATTTTTTATTTATATTGTATTTTGAAAGAACTTTTTAAAATAAACTCTCTACAGTACTTTCGACTTTTTTCTTTATTATTCTGGAAAATATAATTTATAAGGATCTTTAGCAATCTTCCAAATTTTTAAAAAGCAGAAACTGTTTAAAATATAGAGTAATACTTGTTTCCTCCAGAAATTTTACAAAAATTTCCAAAAACAATGTAAAATTATAGAATTTAATTTATTCCGAAATCCTCAATTCCAAAAAACGGTAAAAGCAGTTTAGGAATTTAGTGAAACACTTGAAAATGTTTAAAAATTAGTCTTGAAAATATTTTTTTAAATTTCCTATTCTAAGGTTTTTAATATTTTAGAAAATTGAATGATAAATTGAATTTAAAATTATGGAAGCCAATCTATTATAGGGGTCGCTCCTGTACCAGAAATTACTTTTTTTAAATGTTAAATTAAATTATTAACATTTTCAATTATATCATTCAGTTCACATTTCTTTTAATTTACAAATTTTACATTTTAGATCTTCATTTTTAAGCATACATTTCTAATTTAAAGAATTTGAAAATTCAGTTTTGAAGCCTTAAATGATTACAAATTTAAAGCGTTTGAAACTGACATTTTTGTATAAAAGACGTTTTTAGTTGATCAAATAAAAAAATTAATGATTGATTCTTAAAACCGAACAGCGCTTAAGAATTAAGAAGTGAACAATAATGGACTTTTTAGCAAGATTCTGAATACGTTTAACAATAAAGAATTTAGTGATTTTAACGTTTGAAATTGAACTTTCAACTCTAAAGTCTTTTAGTTAAACAAATGAGAACTTTCAATTGAAACTCTATAAACTAATTTTAGTTTTTAAATAATTTCAAAATATATATGTAATATGTTCACTATTTTATCAAAGTTATTTTGGTTTATGAAATTTAAATTAATTATTTATTTTCATTAATTTAATTTAAATTTTGTATCCTTCCAAATTACAAATTGTTGAGCTAAATAAAAAATTTAAACGTTAAAATTTGAATTGTCCTATTTAAAAAAATTTAATTTGTAAGTGAAATCGTTTAATTATAATGTACAAATAACAACGGAATACTTATTAATTTAGAAAAAAAATCGAGTAAGTTGAAGAGGGAAATGATGGCAAATAATTTGAAATAAAATTTTAATTTGTACAGATGTCAAACAACAAAATTATTGATTTGAAAATACTTAAAATTAAAGTAATTTAACTTCTCGTTCAAACCGTGTTCAGTTAACGAAAAATTTGAATCGTTAAATTGTTTATGTTTCTATCTTAAAATTGTTTAAAATTATATAATTTTGAAAATTTACAAATTTATCGATTCATTCTTCAATTACGAGCACTGGGAATGATAAAAAGGATTTATATTTTTTTGAACTGAATCTGATTATTTCAACTGTACAATTCCTAATAGTTATAACTTACAAACTTTGCAGTTTTTAACGAAATTTAATTACAAGGTCTTAATGTCAATAGCTATTATTTTTAACGTGTAAATTTATTGAGCATTTAAATAAAAAAGGAAGTTCAAAAATATTTAAACTTCAATTTTAATAGTTTAAAGTCCAAGAGTTCCACTTTTGGTGCTTTAATTTTGATTAACTTTTCTCCATTGATTAAAAGGGCCACCCTGTAGAATTTACATTTAACTCAATAAAGTTGTAATCAGGGAATATAAAAATGTTTAAATTTTCGTTCCCTTTTTACTAAATAAATGAACCCCAGATGTCGCTGCTAGTAAATTCTTGATTTTTAAACCTCGTGAAGACAGCTGACTTTGATTTTGCAAATGGCTGCCGGCCGCTTAACAGCAGAAGTAAATGCGAAAGGTCCACGTTCACATTTCTGTTCAACGTCATGGCTCCCTTCATATGGAGTTACAAAAGAAATATAAACCGTTTTTTAACAGACGCGCATCTAATACAATATTTAATAATGTTATTTGGACTATTTAATTTCTCCCTGGGTCTCTATGAAGACCAAGTTGGAAAATTTGACTGGTAATTATACTTTTATCACCATGTCAATTCCCATCGGTGTGACCCAACCTCTTAAATAATATACACAAAAGAAATCAGCTCGCCCGACAATGAGTGAGCAGTTATTTTTTCTTTTGTGTTTTTAGGAAGCAGAACTATGTGGGAAAAATTAAATTCGCAAGTTTCGATACAGTGTCTACTGCAAAGAAAATTATTGTCGCGACAGAAGAAAATGTCATAGCTGCTCTCAATCTTAAATCAGGTGAGTGTTGTTTTGATTTAATTATTAATCAAGGTCTTTTACCTCTTTTTGATTATTTATAGTTGTATTTGAACGGAACAATGTTTTTTTATAGACTTTATTTAATAGACTATTGGTTGCAAATTTTTTTCCTTATATTTTGTTTTCTATTATTTAAACAAGTTTGTTCAAAGACAAAAAGTAAAACCGGTTTTCATGTACTTTTGAAACTGTCTGATAGTTTAAATTTCAGAGTTTTGTTAGTAACATATTTGCATTCTTTGCTTGGAATTTAAAGAGCTTGTCAACTGTTCGTATATCAATAGTGTATAAAGCTTCTTTAGAACATTTATTGATTTTTATAAGTAGTGTGAAAGTAAAGTCTTATATGAGAAATTAATTTAAATAATGGGAAAGCGTTATGCTTGCACAAATATATTATGTCGCAAAGTATAGTGATCATATTTTTCCCGAACAAAATATTTTATACACAGAATTTAAGATTTTTTCTCTAAAAATCATTTTAAGAGGTCATAACTTTTAAACTGTTTAGATTAGAACTTTTTTTTCATTAGTTGAGAAATTTGCGAACATTTTTTTACTTAGAACATTTACGCAGAATGAAACTGCATTTTTTACTCGACAATTTTTAGGTACCCAGTGCTCCTCAATAGTAGGAAAATTCTCTCAATCATCTACGCTTCATATAGTAACATTTGTTTATTAAGTTTGTTTAAAAAAATAAACAAATTTGTCTACGCATTATGAATTTTGCTGAAATTATCATGAAGTTTCCAATTAGCAGGACTAACATTTAAAAAAGAAGTTCCGTCTATAAATGCTTGGATAATGTATTTTTTAAATTAAATTTCTTTATAATATTGACAGGAATAATCTTAAGAGAAATTTTTTTCATAATGATGTTGTCTCCATACAAACGCCTTGCAATACAACTAAGAAGTAACGTAAAATTACTCCATGAAACATAGTCTATTGCAACCATTTTCTTATTTTTCGCGAGAATCTGAAACTTCAGATAGAATAAAGTAATTACTATATTTAATTCTGTGTAGGATATATTCTATAATGACAATATTTTGTGTGGTAATAATATTGGACAGAATACTTTGATGTACAATAATTTGAAAATATTTTGAGAATAAAATGATTTCTATTAATTTTTGTGTAGGAAATATTGTGTGCAGGAAAAATGTTATGAGTATAAGTTGTGTACAATATATTTATATAGCAAAGATGTGTCTAAAAGGTAGTTAAATTGCCTAGAATTTTACTAAAGCCCGGATTTGTAAAGTGTAACAATGAATTTATTTTTTTATCAGGAATTTTTTAAATTATTATTTTCAGTAGAGAAACTCATCCAATACGAGACTAAACGAGTTTGTTTTTGAATTCTTTAAAGTAGCTGCAATTCCAAGGGGCGAATAGGATTTAAAGCACTTTTTGACTTTAAATTGTTTAATTCAAAATACTAACTTTCTTTAATGATCGAGGCTTGAATTTTATTTTTCATTTCATTCTCGAGTCTCTATAATTCAAGACCTTGCAAAATTCAATAATTTCAAATTCAAATATTACAAAATTAGTCCGAGAAGAGTTTCGCAGGCAACCTCAAGTGAGGCTTTCGTAGGCGTAGACACAAATTAAAAAAAATTAATTAGCAAATTTGTTTAAAGGGTTTTTATTGCGTTTTTAGGCGCACACTGCAACATAGCTTTTTTATTTAGAAAAACTGATTTGAAATTGGAAAAGCACTATAGACTGACGAGTTACATATTTTGCCTTTAAATATCAATTTTACTCACTTCCCTTCCCATATTCCCCTCTTTTCTTAAGAATTTCCCTTTTCAAGAATATTTCCCTTTTTATCGTTGTTTTTCTTCAATGAGAACTGAATTAATAGAACCCAATAAAAAATCGAACTATTTTTGCTTGAAAGTTCATTCTTTTTAATTTAAATATCTACTATTATATTTTGGGGGAAAAATCAATTGTTTTGTTGAACATTCGTCTTTTTTAATTGATACTTGGTCCTTTTTGTTAAAAAAAAATATTTGTCGAGTAAAGTCGTTTTTGTTAATTGAAAGTGAATTTTTCTTATTTAAAAAATCGTTTATTATATTCTTGGTTCTTAATTAATATAGTTTGATTGAAATAATATAATTAAAAAGCCATATTGTTTGGTGGAAAATTCATCTTTTTTTTGTTGTTGAAAATTCATGTTTTTTGTTTGAAAGTTATTATTTTTACTTGCTCTATCTACTTTTATATTTTTGGTTCAGAAATCGTCTTGTCTAATACAAAGTCCTGTTGGATTGAAAATTCATCATTTGGTAGTAGAAAAGTCATGTTTTTAAATGAAAATGGATCATTTCTTATTCGAATGTCTGCTGTAATTTTTTTTTTTTTTTTATTAAAAATTCATCTTTTGGTATAAAAGTAATATTTTTTGCTTGAAAATTCATTTTTATGGGCTGAAAGTTCTACTCTTTTCTAAAAGATTGATTTTTTCGCCCTGAAAACTTAACTATTTGGTTAAAAATGCCACTGTTTTTTATGCAAGTTTAAACTTTTTTGTTTGAAAATTCGATCATCATTCGGTTGAATGTTCATCTTGTTAGGTTGAAAATTCAACTTTTAAAAAAAATTTGTTTCTTTTGTTTGAAAGTTGAACTATTGGATTCTAAAGCACCTCGCCATATGAGAGTTAAAGTGCGCTAAGTTTATTTTTTGAAATTTTTAATTTAATAGTAATTTCTAATTTAGAGCGCGTTAAAGAATGTTGAGATATTCATTTTTTTATGATATTGAGATTTCAAATGTCCATAAAATGGGTTTTTAAACTAGAAATAGAGGACTTAAAAACAGTACCTAAATTACAAATTAAAATCAAATATTGTACTAGGAACCCAAAGCTTCTGTTTTCAATAATCGTATTTAATAAACGAATAAATTACCTACACGGGCATTATAAAAACGTTCAACATAAAAACTAATGAAATTATCTAATTTTTCACATCGAATACAGATTTGACTCGAAACAGGAATAGGACCTAATTATCTAAAAAGATGCAATTCTAGTATTTATGGATTAAAATGAGGCAATTCAGTTTCAAGATTCGCAAATTCTAAAATAACCTTCAGAATAGGGTTATTCATATTTCAAAGAAACAATCATTTTTTGGTTACTTTTCCTTAAAAATTGACTTCATAAATACTTTATTTAAACAGTTTATTGAATATTGCACATGCTAACTTAAAAAAAGGGAATTTTATTAAGTCTGCATTGTGCCATGTACATCTTATTTTTTTTAAATGTATTTCGGTCCGTTCTTTATTATCTATGATTTATAAGTTCTATAATAAATTTAAAATTTCAACATTTAATTAGGGTATAATGTCATGAGAGCTTTGAACCTCATTTTCTCAGTTTGACAGTCAATGGACATAGCGTATACTAACTCTCATTAGACGTCTGCTTAAAGGTAGATTTAACATTTTTGGAGGAAATATGTGGTTTCCTGTGCGTTGTTCTTATCTCTTGAGGAAAGTTTCGAGAAAAATTCCAATTGCTTTCGTCTTTACAAAAGAAACAAGGATCACAGTCTCTCTCCTATTCCCCGGCATGTGTCCCCTTTTTCAATTTTTCCCCCTATTCTCGAGAAAAAGTCTTCTCTTCCCTTTAAGTATACGAGGTTTGAAACTTAAATATTTAAGTTATGCGGGAAATTCTCTAAAATAAGTAAATGCAAGTAAGAACGATAAGAACCATTGTTTCTTTGAGATATACAGGGATAACAGTATTTCCCCTATTCCCCTGTTTTAAAACTTCTCTTATTATCGAAAAACCTCCTTTTCACCTTCTCACTTTAAATCTACGATATTAAAAATTTTAATAAAAAATAACACTCTTAAAAAAAGGTGAAGCTGAAACATTTAAAATGTTGAAAATTTGAAAGTCGGAAATAGAAGTTATTATCCAGTATAAAATTGGAACAGTTACACAATATATAGTAATTTCAAAAAGAAGTATTAGAAGATGACCACTGTTTAATTGACATGTAAAAAATAAAACAATGACAAAAATTAAATATTAAAAGTTGATCAAATGCAAAAATGAAATGTTTTAAATAGAAAAATATAAATTCGAAGGTTCAAATTTAGTCCACTTGAATTTTAAATCTGTATAGGAGTGTTGATCAATCTTCGATTTTTTTTCAAATCTTACCAATAACAAAATTGCGAATGTTTATTACAACAACTTCCATATAAACTATTTAGGATTTAAATACAACTTTAAGGCTAAACCTTTTTTTCGTTCAATCAATAGCAATTGAATATTTTCGAAGCCTAAAATATTTTTTGCTATAAAATATTATAGTAAGGACCAAATGACAAATCTTTGATAAAAATATTTAATAATACTTATAAATATCAAGATTTTATTATTGATGATGGTATTTTTTTAAAGAGAAAATATTCTTGATTAGAAGAACGATTTTAAACATATAAAAAGTTAATAAATAAATAAATCAATTTTCTTATAAAAAAAGTCTCTTCTTTTACATTTTAAAAAATTTATGTTTAATCTTACGATCGGATATTTAAAATTATTACATTTTTTTTTAAATATATAATCTTTAACCTATTTCCCATATTTCTTTAACCTATTTTTCCAGGTCAGATACTATGGAGGCGAGTTTTTGAACGAGGTTACGCAGGACGAATCAGAGCCTTGAGTGGAATAGCAGAAGGCGAATTAATTTCCGTAAGTGGCGGTGTACCAGCCATCGTGAGAGCGTGGGATTTAGCGACTGGGCATATTTTAAACGAATGGCCCATGGCCGAGAGGAATCCTGACAGGTCTGTTCAAAATTCTTACTATTATTACATTATCCCATTATTCTAAAATATTTTTTAGCCTTATTTTTGTGTGGAAATAATTTCATTTAATAAATCCTTAACTATCCATATCCATGTTTTCAGAATTGACTCTTCATTTATATCATTTTCTGCAGTAGGATTGTACAATCTCAAAAGGTTCTTTTGTTAAATTCTCTTTGCGTTGCACATTTCACTACAATTTACAACCGTTACACAGTCTAGACACGAAATGTATTTAGATCAATGTGGAGATGTAAAAGATGAAGATTTGTCTACCTTCTTTAAAAAGAAATTTGATCAAATCTGTTGCCTCGTTTTCCGTTCTGTCTATTTGGTGTAATAAAAATGTTGTATGGACCAAAAAGTTTAATCATCAACTTTAATATTTTTTTATTCATTTTTTCCTCAGGATAGAGGACGTAAAGTGGCACATAAAAGATGGAACTTTGCATCATATTCTGCCAATCTACAATAGTGGAGTGGAAGTTACTTCTTACGACAGTAAGACAGGAGAGAAATTGAAAATGCGAACCGTTTCTGCACCCTTTATAAGTCCAGAAACTGAGTAAGTGTTTAGTTTCACAGATGGGAATAAATGGTAAATATCTGTAATTGTAATAACAATATCTTGTGTTCTCAGGTGTGTTTTGGCAGCGCCATTTTTAGGTTGCTTAAAAGGCGAGATCCTCTTCCTAATTAACATATTTGAACCAAATTCTGAGTCACAGACGATAACAGTAAACAGTATCTTCGGTGCTGGGACTCAAGGACCTTATCGCCTTGAATTGGTGCCAGGCGATAAATCCGCACTTGCGATTAGCA
Organism: Acraspis erinacei; assembly: GCA_035041075.1. Lineage (NCBI taxonomy): Eukaryota > Metazoa > Arthropoda > Insecta > Hymenoptera > Cynipidae > Acraspis > Acraspis erinacei. The sequence continues at coordinate 61,972,228 of JAWWLR010000158.1, read as the reverse complement.
CCGACGGCAATTTGAGGAAAAGAATTCTTATCACTGAACAAGTCCCTAACCCGATTAAGAAAGACATTGCGGGCGAAGCGGCTTTGTATATTGTAACTGTTGAAAAAGAGAAGGTCCTGCTGGAAATGATAAATAAGAATGGGGTACGTTATCAGAACTTATCTTATTAATTCTGTGATTAATACTACCGCGGGTTTGACCACTGCAGGCCTCACAGACCGGTCCCTATATTTCAAATTGTACCCTATATTCAGTTAAGGACCCTAAAGTACCCTATTATCAAAATTTGGTCCCTATGGGTACGCTATTTGAGTCAGGCGCTTTGAAAAAAAGCAAAAATCAGAGAATTTCTGTAAGAAGTAGCTGTAAAAATAATAAGGGCTGCCACACAGTGGGTTGATCACTATTCATTTCAGGGTATTTATGAGTATTCCGAGACATTTTGCCAATAATTTTTTGATCAATTTGAAGTGATTTTAAAGCTTTTTTAGGTTGAAAAAGATTTCACGTTATTTTATAAGATTTCCGAGGATTTCAATGGTTTTAAGGGATTTAAAAAGTCAATGTATTTTAATACATTTTCCGTGATTTCAGAAAATATCACCATAGAATTTCACGGGATTTTATAAGATTTTAATAGGTTTTAAAGAGTTTAGTCATGAGAAGTGAGGTATTTTGTAGGGCTTTAAAGATTTGAAGATATTTGGAATTTAGTCTACTTAATTCATGGATTTTTTAAATTACATTTTTTTAAATTTAATTGGCATTTTCAAGAGCTTTAAAAAAATTCAAAGGAATTTCAATAATTCAATGGGATTTTAATATTTTAATGGATTTCAAAGAATTTTTCACAAAACGTAAGGGATTTCGAAGATTTCTAAATATTTTTTGTAATTCATTTGGAATTCGCCCTGAATTCCTATTAATTTATCCTAAATCCTTTGAAATTCTTTTGAATTCTTCTTGCATTTTTTACCCTATGAGCGTGACAAAAAGTACCCTTTGGTCCCTATATTTTATATCATAGAGACTGTGAGGCCTGCCACTGATTTCACAGAGGCTTGTACAAGAGATTTTAGGAGTGATTAACCCCTCGAATATTACAAAATAAAAATTATCTTATTATTTCATTGAAATGCAGCTCACCGAAGTGACAGCAACAGAGCTTTCAGATATGGTACCCATTCCAAACCTCTCATTCACTTCGATCCACAATTCGTTGCAAGGTCCGACTATTGTGGCTTCGATATGTCCTCGTCAATCGAAAGGAATAATGTGCAGATATCTTGTGGCTTCGGAGGATCACAGTCTTGCGTTGCTGCAACATAACAAACTTGTTTGGGTAAGAGAAGAGGCCCTCAGTCGCATTGTAGTTACGGAAATGGTCGAACTTCCAATGTCGGACCGTGATCAGGCGTTAGAAACGGAATTCGACCAGAAAGAAAGTGAGTATAGAATTTTCTCTTTGAAGTAAAACTGCAATTATTTCATCCTGTAATATTTTCTACAAAGAAACATGAAAGAGCCACCGATTATGAACTTGTATAATATCAGGGTGGCCGCTAGACCGGGGAACCGGGAAATGAAGGTGAAATTATTTTTTTACCGAGAATTTTACAAATTTTTAGAAGAGGAATCTGCCCAAGTTCGATTTGAACAGTTAAAAAAAATTAGTTGAATTTTTTTCAATTATGATATCACTCAGTTTACAATGCGTAATTTAAAACTATCTTACTTGAAACATTTTCCATTTTAGATTTTAATTTTTAAGCGTACTTTTTTCATTTAAAGAATTGCGATATGCAGTTTTGAAGACTTAAACAATTGAAAATTAAAAGCGTTTGAAGTTGAAAATGTTGAATAAAACCATTTTTATTTTATCAACAGTAAATATAAATAAATAAATTGTTTTTAAAATATTGTTTTAGTGTAAAATATTTCGATCTTTAACCTATTTAATTAAAAAAATTTAATTAAGAAAAAGAATAGCTATTTAATATTTAGCTGTATTTTACTGTTCATTTAAGACGAGTAAGTTGAAACCAAATATTTAAAAGTCAAGAATTTAAAACTGAATTTTTTGACGTAGAAGGCCATGAATCGTTAAAAAAGTATCGTATACAAAAATTGAAATGATTCGTACCGAAATTTAGGTGTAAATAGCCACAGCCCAATTTAAAACATAATGTCTATTTTTGCAGATTTCGAATAAAAAATTTAGAAGCTTTTTAAGAATTGCCAAATGGCTTAAAAAAATATATTCTCAAGATTCCTCGGAAAATTGAACGCAATATTTTCATTTGGAATAACTATTTCAAGAGAATATTTACAAAGATTTTAAACGATTTCTAAAATTGTCAAAAGAGAATCTGGAATATTTTTAGGAATTTAAAAAAATATTTCCAGGATTTTATTTTTAAAAAATGTAGAAAAAATTCGACAAATATCTTTTCAAATGAATCGATTTTTTCCTACCATGTTTAGAAAATCCTGAAAATTTTAAAAGCTTTCCTTAAACTCTTCCAGATTCTTTTTTGACTATTTTGAAAAGCTTTTAAAATCTTTTAAAATATTCTCTTAAAATAATTTTTCAACATGAAACGTCATTTTCATTTTTTCCTAGGAATCATAAGAAAATGTTTTTATTCTCTTGAAGTCCTATTTGAAATCTGAAAAAATCTACATTTTTGTTTTAAATTAGGCTGTGGCTATTTGCACCGAAATTTTGTTAAGAATATCCGAATTTTGTCAGTACCTATACACCTCGTTTAAATTATTTGCAATCAATTTCAAATTTTTTCTATACATAATAAGCAGGAGTTTCTAAAAAATTTGATTCATTTTAAAAAATATTTAGAAGTTCTTAAAAAATTGTAAATAAATTCTAGAGTTCTCAAGATATTAAATAAATTTTTGAACATTTTCAAGGATGTTTAATCTATTTTAAATGAAAATACATTCAACTTCCAGTTAAGTGAAAGCCTTTGAAATCAAAACAGTTCAGTTAAATCAAATTGAGCGGTTGGGTGCAAGAACGGCCTACTTGCATTTTCCGTAAGGTCGAAAGTCGAGTCTAGCCTAAATGACTAAACTGCTCGAGAGATAAAACAGTGCGATACGAAAATACACAATGACAGCCGAATGGAAATTCGGCTAATTCGTAGATTCGTAACATTCGTAAACACAAAACTTGGGTTAGGACAAAGATTTATAATATCTT
>JAWWLR010000158.1:61879095-61896783 GCA_035041075.1 Acraspis erinacei | reverse complement strand
GGACCTGCCAAAGAGACATTTATAAGGCTGCGATGAAAAGCCGAATTTTTAATTCTTCGCAAAAATCCAAATTTGCTCCTTAGATACGTGGATGCTGAATTAGAATAAATTTTTTTTGACCTAACAAAATTATTCTGTTTATCAAATAATTCTTTGGTGTAACGGTATTGCAATGTGAGAGAGGATTTTTTACTCAAAGACCGATAAAAATAAGAATTTTTGTCAATACGCGATAATATTTTGAAAAAATAACAATGTTCAATAAAACAATATTGCATACAAATTTAAATTAACGATTTAAATCATGAAAAATGATATTATGAACAAATATTTTCCACAAAACGTCTATTTCATTGTTTAAGAATATTTATACAGTCAATCCATTTTTAAATGTTGCATTTTTTAAATTTTAAATGAAAATTAATTTAAATGTTAAATAAAGTAATTAGTAATGTTTAAATTCTTAAATAAATATAATGTTTAAATAACTCAGTGATGAAATTTGGTAATTTCTGATTAATTTTGTTGGCAATTTGTAATGTTTTAGATTTCAAGAAATAAATTAAATAGGGAATATTTCCAAATTATCATTTATTTAATTTTGAAAGCTACAATTTAAATGGTACAATTTTTTGACATAATTAATCTATCATTCTTCAATTGGAAATGTGCCATTAAACATTTTTCAAAACAGAAAGTGCATTAGTGTGTTGTTATTTGAAAGTAATACTGTGGATAATTGTAATCAATCGATTACAATTTGAAACAAACCACAGTCTGTAGAATTAAAAATTTTTATATAATTATAAACCCAAATAAATTCTCAAGCATCGAATGTTTGAAGTAAATATTATTTTAAAAAATTCAAGTTTCTATTCATTTGATTAAAAAAGAAAACACTGCATATTAATTAATTTTTTATTTGCCTTATTCTTGTAAAATAGATTTTTGCTATTCCTAAACTGAATTACTCAGAAGCTCAAAACTCAGAGCAAGAAGGAATGTGTTTTTCTCTTAATTTCGTGTTTATTTTCACAAGGTTCTGAAATAAGCTAAGTTGAAACATTATCCCTTCTTTAATATATGAATTCTAAGAATTCGATCAATATTTTACATAGAACATACTTACATAGTTCAGTTCAATCCATTATCGTGTAGTAAATTCTGAAGTTACTGGATACTTTATTTTTCACATGAATCTATTTTTTTAACTTAATAAACAGCTTTATTTATTTTTTATATTACACAAAAATTTCAAAGTTCCTTTAGAAGTCAAAAAATAATGTTACGAAGAAAATAAATAAAAGTTCTTAAAAAAATTCTTTCTTTATCTTTTAAAATCAACTTAAGGAAACTGGTTTGACTAGTTCATTTCATCTTACAAACCTTCAAAACTGGAATATGCAGCTTCATTCTAAACAGGAATACAGATAATTTGAAATATCACTTCTTCACTTCGTGATTGAATTTTAATGATGGTTGTCATGAAATTTAACTACAAAATAAATTGAATAGCAATAGACCTGAAGGATTAAATTATTTGATCCATAAAAGTTTATTAATGAGTAATATTTGAAGTTTTTACAACTTACCAGTCTTGACTTAGTTGGTTTTGGAAGTCGTGTTTCTCTGCGGGAATTTCAACAAGGAAAGCGAGAATGTTATTATCTAAACGATCTTTAATAGTGACATTTTAAACAGTTTTCTCTTAATTCACCAACTTGAAAGAAATGTTTGACACAAGAACCATTCAAATAAAACGATTTTTCGAGGAAATAAAAAATTATAACTTTTTTCAGATACACCAAACTCTCCCTTTCAGTCCTGTGTCTGGTGTTGGCCTCAAATAGCCGTGGCCACAATTCGGGGGGATTCAAGCGTGAACAGTCAGGGCCGCCTGAACCGTTTCCAATTGGATTGCACAATATTGCGCAATATTTTTGGCTTTAAATGTATTTAAAAAAACACAATTGCTGAAGATTTTAGGAAATTGTTTTTCAGTTTTGAATCTCATTGTTTGAAATTAAAATATTATTTTCATTTCGTATCATCTTCAAGAACAAAAGGAAATAAGAAAAACGAAAAAAGGAAAGTCGTTTTTTACAATAATCGAGACAAAGAGTGACGCCAAAGTTAGCCTATTTTTTAACCTTCCTAGCGACCTGGAGGAAAAATATGTTACAGGTATCAACTTACACATCATTGAGAAGACCCCAGAAAATTAAAAAATAGAAAATACCATTAATTATAAAATAATTTTTCACATCAACTCCTTATCCACATATTTTTATATTTTACCCCTAGGTCGCGAGTGAGGTCCAAAAAATAGGTAAAAAAACTAAAATAAACTAAAACTAAAAAACTCAAAATTAATCCGTTCCATATATAACAGCATTCACTCATTTCTCTTGTGCTATAAATAGATAAAAATGTTTTATCGGCTTCATATAAATACTCTTTATCATACGCCCCTCTTTCACGCGTCAGAATATACATCTTTCTTTTTCATCTTTCAAAATTTTTAAAAATATTATTGAAAGGTAATCCCATTCTTAAAATTAATAATTTCCATGTTAAATCAAAAGACACCAAAACTTTTAAAATTCTATTTTTCAGCTTTTAAAACTAAATAAAATATTTTCCCTGAAAATATTTTCATATATTGAAAACAAGTAATTTGAGTCAATTTAATTTGTGGCAGGAATCCGAGTGTAGTGTCCACTTCGAATGGCAAACAAATGTGATTTGCAAATCGCAGATGAATGCTCCAAAGAAAAATCCAGCTGCCCCTAATGAAACGAAACATGTGGAAGGTCAGAAAGAAATTTCATCAAAGCCTGGTAAATAATACAAATTTAATAGAAGAATTCGAAATAATTTTACAAGTTTAGGGTTTATTATCATATTATCGAATAATTGTTCGATGGGATAAAAATAAATATCTGTAACGTAGGTGTTAATTTTTATATCTGTTCTATAAAATAAATCTAAAGTAAAGTTGATGCTTGAAAATAGTAACAGAATGTGGCGTCCTTTTTAGATTAAAAATATATATATTTTTTAGAAGCAAACATTTCTTTAAAAAAAATCTATAATAATTAACTACGTTGGTTTTCTGATATTGGATGAGTGACACATTATTTTTGATTGTTCTTAAACCTTGTGTGTACCCGGATGTCCACCACGGTACATTTTTGAATGTAAGTGGAGTAAAAATTCAAATTTCGGTTGGGGCAATATATATTAAACGTTTGTTATTTAGCTCAATTCTAAGACATTTTTTTAGAATTTATTTATGAATTTTGTATCCGAATATCCACCATAACAAAATTCAACTTTGAGTACATTCATAATTTCTGCTCAAGTTATATTCTGTGTGGGATAATCCCGTCGCGCAATGTTGTGCGTCGGGTTGCAACGTAACCGGAACAGCTTTTGGTGTTCTGAGAGTTTTAAATAGTCCTTTGTGCCTTTGATACCCACTTTTGATATTTATTATTAAAATAATTTAGAAGAAAATTGTTTCTATTGCATAATTATGTAAACGCAAGTGTTACGGAAGAAGAAAAGTACTTAAGGAAAAAGTTCTACCGAAGAACGACTTTTAGAGAGAATAAAAAATTATTTTTGAGAGCCACATGGATTTATAGGACAATACAGAAAAATTTGAATTTTTCTCCCACCTCAAAATTCAATTTTTTTAAATATTTTCCTGTTGGTCCTAGGACATTGTAAATCTTCCAGAAGCAGGAGTAGGTACTAGCGAAATTTAAAGAAACACATTTAGAAAGAAAAAAATAATTTCCCGGCATAAAAATTTGTAGCCCTAATAAGGAAAATTGGAATTTTGGTCCCAACCCGAAATTCAAAAATTTAAAAATCTTTCATCTCTCGACAGGAAATTGACTATGTAGAATAGGTTGGTCCTTATTATTCTAAAATTTAAAATTATGCGAAAATACGAAACGGCGGCGATCATAATTTTCACATAAATAGGATATTTTTGCATTTACCGACAAAATTATGCGAAACTTGATCAAAAGACCTGTTTTTTAAACAAGTAAACATTATTATGTACAATACCAAATTTTTGTAAATTAAAATATTTCCCCTTGATATAATTTCGTAAAAATCGCATAATTTTTAATTTTTTACGAAATTTGATCTAAATTGGTCTGTAATGCAGTTATATCAGTAGGAATAAACTAGTGATGCACATACGTTAAAAGTATGAAAAAGAATAAAAAATGGCTGCCAAAGAAATTACCAAAGCGATGGTTTTTCCACAATTATTAATATTAAGGTTTATTTTTGTCAGAAAATGCAAAAATATCCCATTTATGCGAAAATTCTTTTCGCCGCCATTTTAAATGTTCGAATAATTTTAAATATTATACAGGGCCATTTTTTAGACTTCTAAAACCTGCCACACCCCAGGTGGGCTTTATATTTAATCAACTTTACAAAATAATTATGCTTTTCATTATTTTATTTCTAAACAAATTATTTAGCAATTTAGTACAGACATATAAAATTCACTAACTCTACACTAAAATGGGCTCAAATTTTTAAGAACGTATGAAACTTAATACTTGTGTTCTTTTTGACATAAAGTTTTTTTTGCCAAAAACGTTATGATTTTTGTTGTTGAAAATGCAGTTTTATTAGCAAACTTCTAGAGGTTTATGTAACTATTTAATTTTATTAATTGCTGTGAGTATTCGCATGGTTAAAAACTATTTACTAAACTAATTGGCCTTACGAATATTTCTTCACTAGGCCATATAATGAAATATCAATAAATAGTAAAATAAAAATTGTCATTGAACGTTTTATTGATGTATTCTATACATGCACTCTATAGCTCGCGCATATTATGCTAGATCGTCATGAATATTGGCACCCATAACAATGATATCAAATATCTGTTGTTTAAAGTAATTCTAATTTTAAAGTGTCGATTAAAAAAAAAGTATTTTTTAAGAACTTGGAAGTATTTCATTTGGATGAAAATCTGTTTTAGAAGCAATTATAATTTTAAGTAATCTTCGTTAGTAAAAATTTGAAATGATACACATTAAAATTGTGAAGAATCTAATCTTATTTCATCAATAAGATGAATGTATTCAAAAAAGATTTGTAAACAGATTTGACGTTTTAAATATTTAAAGTTAAAAAAAGAAATTAAGTATTCTATTTGCATAGATTATAATTTCTAATATTCTAATCTAGGGATTTCAATGTTAACAAAATTTTTAAATTGTACAAACAATATAAGAAATATTAAACAATTTATTTTCATATTTTATTTTCACTTTTCCATGTTATATTTTAAAAGAAATTCTGAAGTTTTGAAAAAAAATGTTTCATCGTCTAAAAACTTGTAATCTTTTTTATATTGGAATGAATCGAAATAATTCTTCGCGGATGACGTAAAAAGTGAGGTTCTATTTTCCACATTTTAAAAAGATTGTGAAAAAATTATCATCTCTTCTTATATATATTTAAGAAAAATGTATTTTTAACAAAATAAAAAATGCTTATTGTTTCAGGTTTACTTCTAGTGTACTTCTACTACTTCACCTTAATGGCCTTAACCATCGCGATTGTATTAATCTTTCGCAATCCAGCTAGGCGAGCTCGATGTTATCGAATTTTTTCAAATCCATGTTCATCATCGAGCAATGATCGGGTGAAGTATTGTAGGGTACGTTTTGGAAGGACATAAGTAATTTTTAAATAGGTTACAGCACTCATCAAATTAAAAAGAGAGAAAAAGGCTTTGCTTAGCTTTATAGCACTAAGTCATATAATTTTTTTTACATATTTTTTTATTCTAAGCTACCATATACGATATTCCATAAAAAAACTTCTGGTTTTTAATGCACACTACTGGGGTTTAATTTGTGCTTCCTTTTTAGATATTTGGCATATCTGGCTTCTAAATATTCTGTCCTTATGAAATTATTATACCTTTCGTCTATTCCTTTTAGTTTTTAATTAAATCTAAAACTTAGGCCTAACGTAGAAAAGAAAAATTTAGAAACGTGATAATTCTTCCTTATAACTTTTTTACTAAAAACTAGAAAGTTTTCATAATTATTAAGACAATTGTTTCGCATTTAGGTATGCATATAATAGTACCTAAGAGTATTTTATTTTCTAAGGTTTGAGTGAGACTGGGATATGTATGCATGTGCTTGCCAAATTTTTGTTTTGTTTGAAGTAGTTCATAATTGATCACTCAGGATCAAGGTGGTGGAAAATTCAAAGATGTGATTATGTTGATCGGCACCCAAAAGAAAAATTATTTTAACTATTTTGCAAATTTTCATGCACATCATTATTGTTGTCGTTTATGTTTGTGCGACGTTGTCTGATTATTTTAGCACTATTTTTTAATAATATTTATGCTAGCAATGTTTTTAGGTTTTGCCTTGTGGGATAAAAGATAAAAAATATATTTAATTTTTAAGAGGCTTTCAATTTTTCAATTTAATTTATTATCAAACAGTATTATTGTGTTGGTAAGTTTTGGTAAGTTTATCTATTATCTTTTATCTACAAAATTGCAAAATGCCTATGTGTATATGGATCTGAACTCAAGGGGTATGTACATAAAAGACGTATTTCAATGTTAAAAGAATAAATTGCTTATATTGGTTGCACAGTTTTAAAATTAACAAACATTACTTTTCTAATTGTAATTTCAAGATCTTTAATAATTATTAAAGATCTATTCGATCTATTCGAAGCTTAAGAAATTAAGTGTTTATCTGATAGGAAATGGGAATTTCAAGTTAGTATAGCAAAGGATTAATCCGGCAATTTAAAATTAAGATTGATTAGTCGAAGATTATGCAATCAATAGTAAGTATCTTACAGAAATATTTTTATGTACAATACGCCCTGGTTCATTAAAAGCTTGTCTTATTTGAAAAATACTTTATTTTACATATATGCTAAGATTATAATGAATCTGAATCCAAATAGTTATATGTGAGCTTGAAATTTGTATAACAAGACTGTTTCTGTAGCCACAAGTTTATTATGTTCTTTAATGAATCTTAAATTCCAACTTAATAAAGCTTTTTTACAATACTGATTTCAATATATTTTTATTTTTGTACCAAGCACTTAGTTGTTCGTTGATCCTAAAATATTGATAACCTAATTGAAAATTATAAAAAAAATAAACACATCTAAAATTACAGGTGAACACTACTGAAGAAGCACGTTTATTATTAGACACCAACGATTCAACAACAGTTTGTCAGTCAGATAGCGACGATGATTTGTTGGGCGTCTAGTCAAATTCGAGATAATGGAACGCATTTTTCTCACACGTAAGTGTAACATGATTATAATTTAACGAATGTGTTATTAGTCTGATGCGAGTTAAAACAGTTTAAAATTTAGTCTTTTTTATTGTTTACTTTTTTATCACTATTTGGCATCTCATCCTCTGGAAGAGATTAAGTTACTTAAACTTTATTTCTAAAATATAATTTGGTTTTCTTATCATTCGTAGCATCAAGCATAAAATTAAATTAAATTCTTTCAGATTGAAACTTTTAAAAATTTGACTATTTCAAATCGAAGACATTCTAATAACAATTATTTTAGATATAGAATTAGAATTTAGAATTAGAATTTTGTAAATTTTTGAATGAAGACTGCATTTAAAAGATATTATTTTATGAAGTGCTTTTTGAGCCGTAAATTATATTATTTTATTACATATATTATTTTATAAATGCTTCTGTTGTTCGCAAAAATACATCCTGATTGTATTAATTATAATTGAAATATTATCTTGCAGATAAACCATCGTTTTCATCTAAAAAATTCAGATCTATTGTTTACGTCGACTGACTCAATTCTCTCTGGTGCGATCAACTTTAATGTACTTACTAAAAGCTGTAAATATTTCTATAATATATTATGTGTATAGTATATAAAATATTATATTTAAAAATAAGAAACTCTAAGTCTTGAGTGTCCACTATTCCTCTGTCTCATTTAAGAAACTCGAGTGGGAAACATTGATAATGAAATTAATATTTGTTTAATTATCTCATAAGCGAGATATTTTATTTGGCCGAAGTATCATTTTATTTCTCATTCATTAAATGTTTGGAAAGAAATTATTATTATGAATAATATGAAGTTTAAGAGTTATTTCAAAGATTAAACAATTTTGAATAAAATATTTCCAAGCTTTCCAAATGTTTTGAAAGGTTTTAATAAAATAAAAAATTTTCTTCAGTTTCCTAGACAAATTTTAGATAATATTTCTTTTCTTAATTTGTAAAACAAAAATTTGTTATATTTCAAAAAGAATCCGGGTGATTTTAAGGTATTTTTTTCATTTTGCAGTTTTTTTTTATTTCAGGAGAAATTCGAAATATTTAAATAATTTATTACAAATTTTCTCGAAATTTTGAAAATAGTTCAAGATTATTTATAATTTGAAAAAGCTTTTTTAATCAAACGTAGATTTTTGAGAATTTCGAAAAAAGTGGGAATGCTTAAAATAATGTTTCATTCTGACTAATTAATTTTAAAAAAATTAAAAAAGATAAAAAAGATTTCTAAAATGGTAAAAAAATTTGGAAGATTTTAAAGCAATTTTTGTAATTTTTGAGAAAAAAATGTCCCAAAAAGAATGTGGCAGATTTTCTACTGTTTTCAATTTTTCAAATTTTTTTCAGGAAAAATTCGAATTTTTTAAAAGCTATTTAGAATGTTTCGACGTTTTAAAAATATTTCAGGGTTATTTATGATTTGAAGAAAACGAAACAAAACTTTAAATAAAAAACGTCCTATTAATGTTTTAAATAATTTTGTTCTTAATTTACTAATTACTTTTTAAAGAAAATTTAAAAATATTTGAAAATAATTCTATGTATGTGGAAGATTTGTGGAAATATATAGGTGCAATTTTTGTAATTTTGAAAGTTTTTCACAATTTGTTAGAAAAATTCAAGTTAGTTTACAAGATAAGCACTAATTTTAGCATGTTTGAGGAGATTAAAAATATTTTCAAAGTTGAAAACGTTGCTGAAAATATATAAAATATTTCATAATTTCTTGCAAACTTCTAAAAGTTCTAAAGTTTAAAACGTCAAACTGACCAATTATTCCTCAGATTTTGTAACATACTATAAAATAAAGAACTTTTGTTTGCAATTTTCTGAGTTCATTTCCAACATATCTGAAAACTTTAAATATCTTCTTAAATTTTCTGTGAAATCGTAGGAAATGTATATTTATACTTAATAATAAAAATCATAATACTGATTAGCCTGGTCTTATATCTACAAATGTTCATATGATAATAGGTTATTATTAGAAGATGTGTTTCAGTGTTAATCATATACAATTTTACTTTCTTTTAAGTATTTTAAATAACTTATATTAATATTATCGACACAATTAATGAAAAATATGTAGAAAAATTTAGTCAGAAAATTGTGAACATTTTTATTATTAAAACAAAAATAAGAAATTGACGACTAATAATTCACAATTTTAGAAAAGCATAACGTTCAAGCAGCAGTACAAAAGTGGGTATTCACCATTTTGATCAAAAATGGGTTTATGGCATACAAATTCATAAGAAATGCATATAAAATAAATCACCTATTGTGGTAAATGAATTATTTTGAAATATAATTGTATTATCATTCAAAATTTTCAATAAAATTTAAACTTATCGACATTTTTTAAAATCATTACCGTTTAATCACAAAACAAATAATATACAATATCTTATTTTTGAGGACTTATATCAAAACATGTCTGTCAGACTGTGATATCACCAATATCGCCATCGTCAACTTTGATTTTATCGGGGAAAATTTTTTTTTTAAATGAAATTTGTTTGTTATTATTATTCAGCATACTTATATCTCGAGAGTAAGTTTTTATTTTTGTAAAGAATTGAAAATTCCCTTTGTAGTAGCTATCCAAAGCCGATTTTTAAAAACTATGAAATTTTTATCTCCAAATTCTCGGTAGTTTTTTTGGAATTAGCTAAGTATTTCACATTAAACTTCATTTATCCGTATGTACTAGGTTCATATCTTCCGATCAATTTTTTCACTTTGTTTGAACTGAAATCCGAAACTTTTTCTCGCAATCTGCAGTCGAGCCTGCTCCAGTTTTAGGTTAGTTCACTTTGACATTTTCAACTGCAACATCCACTTCATCAGACGTCGATAAAAATATTTTAACCATGATTTCGATTTTACAGGTTCCTTCTTCGCTTTTTCGAAAAATTCTCATTTTGTTGGTTATCCAATTCTGTACTACCACCAAAGATATTACTGCCACCTACCGCTCTTATATTTTAGACAGTTTTTCAAAATTAAAAAAAGAATAGTTGGTTTAAGAGACCTGTAGAATTTTAGAAGTTTTGAAGATTAAAAATCTAAAATTTTATCATCATTCCTTTGAGGAAATATATGCTTGAAGTTCTTAACATTCAATTGAATGACATTTTTCATTAATTGTTTTCTAATATCTAGAAACAGTGCAAAAATATAGTGATTTAATACATTGAAAATAGTGCAGTTATAAAAGAAATGCCGAAAATATGTTTCGTTCATTTGAAAAATCAGACTTTGAATTACGAGAATTTGAAAAAGTTTGATCAGTTAATTCGTTATAGAGTAGTGTATTTGAATTAAATAATAACTAATTAAATAATAAATAACCATATCTCTACTGAAGAGGGCTACATAGTAAACCAGATGGGAACCCGCACGGGTTCCCATATGGGATCCTATATAATATTCCTCGCTCAATTTACGATATGAGGTAGGATTGGAAATGAGAAATGGAACCATGTACATGGAGAAACTCTTGCTCGTCAAATTTGTCATTATAACATTGATCTTTAAAATAGTTCGATGGCAATCCAGGATATAGCCGACAACATAGTATTATTGCCGAATTGTATGTTTAATGTATAAACTTTATAGTGGGTGCAACTGCTATATATATAAAACAGTGAATGCGAATTTATTTTTATTTTGCTCTTTCGACCGTGGAAGTTTTTCCTATTTTCTATGGGAAAAATTAGAAATGTTTAGAATGAACATTGATAGAATTACAATAGTTATTCTTGGAATAGTGACTCTATATACTGGCTTGACATTGTCTTATTATAAAAATAGATATTATACTATCAAATTCTATAACCGAAAGTTTCTCCGTGTAGAGTCGGACAGGAAAAAGTTTTTTTTTATTAACATGATTTGGGGTTATATTTTCACGGCCACTTGAACTGAAACCCCAAGAGTCATACAGTATGTTTCTACTATCCGAGAGAAAATACGAATCCTCTAGCTTTAACGCTAAGCAAATTAAGTGCAGAAAAAGTGGTAGCTCAATAAATGAATTGTCATTTTAAAGGTTAAAACGCTGTAGGTTAATGAGCCTGAAACGAATATGCAAAAAAAATTGTGTAGCTCACAGAACCGAAAATCTTATAAAAAGCAAGGTAATTCGATAGTTTTTAACGACAGCGTACTTTGGAGCATAGCTTTTTAATGATTAAATGATAGGAAAAATCTTTAGAAAAATTCATGGTGGTACTTTAAACATTTCTTAACAATGCGCTGTCGAAAAATTTGCAGAATATAACAAATTCTAATTAAGATAATGAAGTGATTTAAATTAGAGGTAGTTAGCTAAAGTACCTGTAATTACTTACAATTTGGAAGAAGTGTGCTAAGTCTTCTCTTGGTGCAAATTGCCATATTTGAAGACAGTTTTTTATTCCATATTTTTTTTGTATTGGAAAGCAAGTGTAAGAATTCAGCGAGGTGTCCTTTTTGTGGAATCGTTTTGGTCTTTACTCAGCAAAATTTTGGAAGCACGAGCTGAGGAAAGACGAGGACAATCCAATGAAAAAAGGTACGCCGCTGGCTTCTTACACTTCCTTTCCAACATAAAAAACTGTCTTTAAATATCACATAGTTGCATATTTATGTACAAAAAACCAACAATGTTACATTATGCAAATTTTTCCATGGAAATTTGTCGAGAAGTGCTTAAAATACCACCATGAATTTTTTAAGATTTTTCATATTATTTTTTCAATAAAATACCATGCTCCAAAGTTCGCTGTCGTTAAAAGCTGTCAAATTTCCTTACGTTTTAACAGATTTTCAGGCCTGTAAGCTATACATGTTATTGCCTATTCATTTCAGGCTTATTAACGTACAATATTTTGACCTTTAAAATGATCCTTCATTCATTGCGCTATCATTTTTTCTTCACTTACTTTCCTAATGTCAAAGCCGGAGGACTCGAATTTTCTCGCCGATAGTAGATGAAATTTATATTTCTCTTGTAGTTAAAGCACATTATCTATCAATTGAAAGAAAAAATATTTTATTAATGGAATATTTATCCCTAATTTTTTCATTAACGAAGGTAACACGAAACGCGTAACAGAGGGAACACGCGTCGCTTCAGATAGAGTCAGATGACGCCAGCAAGACACAGTCTGTATGGCTGTTTCTTGGGAAAATTGAATCCCAAAATCAAACATAATACCTTCACCACATTAGTATTCGTGTACCAACTATCTTTATAACTCGAAATAGAAATACGTCTGGTTGATAAGAAAACATTTTTTGATTAACTCAGACGGAAATTATCAACCATAATCTTATGGCTTATTATCCCCAAGCACTTCTTGCAGTGTAACTGCTGCCAAATTACAAGTTTTTGGATGTATTATTTGCATAATTCGCAAATTTTATCTTTTAAATGTATTTAGTCCATTTTGAGAAGTTGGATATAATCCGACGATGTGCGAAAATTCAAGCGCCTTTGTTTTGCCATTCTAAGGAAAACCTTACGTACGTAAAACTTCTTGTAAAACTTCATGTTTCATTACCGATTGAAGCGGTCGGAGGTATACTACTTGTAAAAATTATTCAGAAATAATATGTGTGTCTATACGATGTGTCTATTTATCCAGATTTTTAATGCAACTACACCAAACAAACAGAAACGGCTATGCGCCCAGCTTTTGGACAACCGGATAATCCAAACTGAAATGGCTACTCGTCCAACTTTTGTTCACGGCTTTTTCCATCAATACTGTGAGAATGAAATAATGACGATAGCAATCAAGATATGCCCAGAAGCTTCGACTGATGCATTGTGCGTTATCCGTGATCTCCGACTTACGAGGGCTGTTTGATAAGTCAGTGACTTTTTGAATAAGAGATTTTTTTCGGCAAAAAGCGTTTTATTTCTCAACATAATCTCCTTTTAGTTCGATACACTTAGTCCAGCGTGTTTCCAATTTTTTTATTCCTTCCAAATAATAGGTTTTCTCAAGGCCCTCAAAATAGGCGTTTGTTTCGGTGATGACCTCTTCATTCGACCCAAATCTCTTACCGCCCAGCCATTTCTTCAGGTTTGGAAACAGGAAATAGTCGCAGGGGGCTAAATCTGGAGAATATGCTGGATGAGGTAGCAGTTCGTAGCCCAATTTATGGATTTTTGCCATCGCAACTACACACGTGTGCACCCGCGCATTGTCCTGATGGAACAGCACTTTTTTCTTCGACAAATGCGGTCGTTTTTTCTTCAAATCAGTATCGAATCTGTCCAAAAGCTCTGAATAATATTGACCGTTGATTGTTTTACCCTTCTGAAGGTAATCGATGTGAATGATACCGCGTGCGTCCCAAAAAACTGTGGCCATGACCTTGTTGGCCGACAGACCCACCTTGGCCTTCTTTGGTGCACGTTCACTCGAAGAAACCCACTGTTTCGATTGTTCCTTGGTCTCTGGTGTGTTGTGATGTATCCACGTTTCGTCCACGCTTACGAAACGGTGCAGAAACTTGTTCGGATTGCGGTTGAACATCGTCAAACACTCCTTTGAAGTGGTCACACAGTAGCGCTTATGGTCGAGTGTGAGAAATCGTGGCACCCATCTCGCGGATAGATTTCTCATGTTCAAATATTCATGTAAAATGTGATGTACCCGCTCAGTTGAGATGCCTACAACCTTAGCCACCTCACGCACTTTCACTCTCCTATCGTCCAATATCATTCCATGGATTTTATCGACGATTTCTGACACGAAATTCACTTTTTTCCACTTTCGTTAAAATTCACGAGGTTACGTGCTTTCAATGGCTGTCAAACACAAACTAAATGACCCAGTTTGCTCAAGATTTAACACTAGTCTATTCATAGATGGCGTTGACGAAGTGAAATGCTTATTTGTCGAAAAAAAATCTCTTATTCAAAAAGTCACTGACTTATCAAACAGCCCTCATATAACACTTTGTTAGAAACTTTAAAACAAGAATAGCCCGACTAGATCCTGGACAGAACCCGCCTAGGAATTTTGACATAAAAATAGCCTACACAGAGGAATAAGTTTCTTTGAAGCAGCTCGACTTATCCCCGAACAGGCCCCGACATGAAATGTTCACCAAAAAGACGCCAACTGGCCACCGACCAGTACCAAAGCAGGGACATTACCTAAAAATGCCCTTTGATTAGCCCCCGACTAGTGCCAGACTTTTATTGGGGCCAAGTGAGGCTATTTCTACACGGAATATAAACCACATATAACTTTTTAACCTAGATGCGTATGACGTCGATTACGAATATGCGTTCGAACGTCGCTGTTTACAAATCTCATTGTAGACGTGCCCTGAGGGTTATAGCCATAAACCCATGACTCATCCCCAGTAATTGACTTTTTGAAGATTTCCAACTCCTCCTCCTTTAAAGAAGTCGGATTTTATTTAAAAAGAGGCGAAAAACACCAATTCTGAAGTTTGTATCTGTACTTTGGACCCTGTTCAGTTTACAAAAAATGTTCAACCCTTAAATGAAAATAGACGAATTTTTGCGTTATTCGAAGAAAATGCAATGATATAGCCCCAATAAGTTATTCGTGTTTTGGTGAAGAAGCGTAAGTGTTACATGAGAAAAAGATGTAGGGCAGGAAATTATGCGTAACTATACAAATGACCAGAATTTTTGGCTATTCTGAGCTTTTTTTAGCCAAAACAGCTTTTTTAAAACTTCTCATTTCATATATATCCTGCAGAAAAACGTTTCGAGAATAAATTATATAGGACTAAATTTTGTCTAACATAAAAAAAAAGTTTTAGCTCATAAAGGTCAGGAGTTATGACCATGAAACTTTGACGCTGTCCATTCGGAAGGCTCCGTCAGTCCACGTAAAAACGATTTTTTTAACTTATTCAAAAAATGTCTCCTGCACGGCTGTCATTTCTAGAAAACTTGGAACTTTAATCAGGACCTATTCGCGAAAAAAGTATTAGATCCAATACTCACCAATACTTCTTTCTCATACGGGATGGGTAATATATTAAGTTTCTGTACTTTTTTCCATCCCATATGTAATCGCTATTGCTAAATTTCCAATATTCTACCATTTCAGATGATTTTATGATTTCATTGATCTCAAAAATCTGGAGAACCTCAAAATTAATCGAAAATCTTCCAAATGAGAAATGTTCAACTTCAATATATACCGCGCAGAGGGCTATTTCGAAAAAAGTAAATTAAAAAAATATTTTTTTAAACTAATATCTTTTAGTGTAAATTAGGTTAATTACCATTAAAACAACAACTTATACAATTATTCAGACGACAAATTTATTTGAAAGGCTTGTGGAGCCTTTGGATGTCGCACCCATTTTCCTTATTTCTTGGAACTATAATTATATGTAAACAAAGTAAAATGTGCAATTAAATTTTAGCAAATGAGAAGAAGTAGAACGCAAAATATATATTTGATATAAGAATAGGAAGATTAAAAAAATGTAATGAATAACAAATATTGCAACTAATTTTTTTAAATTGAAATGAATCAGTTTTTGATTATATTTTACCAGTTGCGTGGGCCAAAGCTTATTTTTTATTAGCTTATACTACAATTATTTTTCACCATAATTGTATTTGAACATTATTTTTTATTTTTGAAAAGCTATTCAATTAGCTTGCAAAAGACGGATACAAAAATCTTGTATATCTTTCATGATTTAATTAAAAATAGCTTTTCAAAAATAAAAAATAATATCTAAATGCACTTATGTTGAAAAATCATTTTTTTCTACGTTATAAGAAAAAAATCATGTCTCGTCCCATACAATTGGAAATATTGCTTGGCCCTCCGCGTGAAGATATCTCGGCCAGCTGACCGTTTTGCACTGAAATTTTTTTTGTATTTTGCATTTCCTACCGCAAAAATGGCATTATTTGCATATTTACACTCTTTTATAAATAAAACAAAATTATTGGTTTTGAAACCATTCTTTTCATTAGTTTTCCACAAAGGTTTTTTCGGAAGGGTTTAATTTATTATCATTCAGCCATGAAAAACCAAAAGTAATCTCATGTCGATGGATGTTACATCGATGGAAAACGACATAAAAAGTTTTCCCAACGTTTTAAAGTAAAATGAATGGAAAAATCCTTAGGCAGATCATTTTTTGTCGCTCTGGTCCAAATTTCGATCTTTGAGTTGCGAAAAGTTCTTAATTTTTAGACTCAAAACTTAAAGGATGAGTAGTGAGGCATTTTTTTAAAATCATACGTCCAAGTACTAGAACCCAAAAAGGTATTCCTAGCTTCAAAAAGACGGCTGTTTATGTGTCGACGGAACCTCAACAAGTGTTTCGAGCACTTATTTTTCGTGCATATGTATATTGTATATTGCATTAAAATTAAAATATTCATGATAAAAATTGTACTTTTTGAGCCCAACTGTATGATTTTCGAGTATAAATTTTAAAGTATGTAGTTCATTATTTATTTCCTATCTTACTCCAAAATTTGGCTCAAGCATTTGTAGACAACTGGACATCTTTTGAAGCGATTTTTCGGGTAAATAATATTTTTTTAATCTCTTTTGCCATTATGTAACCTAAGTTTGACAACAGAACTGGTTGTGAAGTACTAAATGAAAGATCTTTTCTCTCAAAATTTTTAGTACTTGTAAATTCAGCATATATCGAAAATTACTATGGATTTAAAGTTTTAAATTTAAGGAATGAATTGCTTATACAGCCCTGTGTCAGTGTGTGGCAGCTGTGCATCAGTGCGTTGCAGCGTCAACAATGGATCACCACCAGTTTAAAATAGACTGTTTACGTTTCCACAGAAACTGTTATTATATAGGCGTTCTTGTGTATAGGATACGATATACAGTTCATCCAAAAGAAAATATAGAAGGGATGGCATAATTTGGACGAATTTTCAAAATCCTAAATGTGGAAAAATATCGAAAGAAATGATTACCCAAATAGTAATTTTCCGAAAAATTTAAACTTCCGACAAAAGAAAAAATATGTAATAATAAAATTGGGCAAAAATACTCTATATATACATTAAAATATTATTTTACGGGAGAAAAAACTTAAATATTTTTTTCGGAAATTTTAACAAATTACCATTTTTGGTAACTTGAAATTTTGGCAGTTCACTATTGTTGGGAATTCGAAAATTCAGTAATTTGCTGTATTCAGGAATTTGAAAGTTTGGCAATTTACTATTTTAGAGAATTTAAAATTTCGGCAATAAGCATTTTTGATTCTTTTGTTTTCTATTGGAAATTTTAAATTTCGTGAATTTTCATTTTGCGGTCATTCTTTCTTCGGCATTTTG
>JAWWLR010000158.1:61824064-61841163 GCA_035041075.1 Acraspis erinacei | reverse complement strand
GAACACAAGAATCCCAACATTTACTGTATACAATTTTTGGCATCAGTCTGCGCAGCTTTGTATTCTGATACAAGTACGGGGGTTGTTTTTGTAACGATTAGGGGTGAAGAATAACTTTGCTTCTCAGTTATGCTTTAAAAATTAATCCATACTGCCATTTAAAGAGCATTTTTCTGGCTTGTTTCACTATTTTTTTTGGCAAATTATTGAAACTTTATTCGCTTTTGTCATACTTTCCTGTCAGGGAAATTCGTCTAAATGTCAGGGAATTGTCAGGGAAATTGAAAAATTCAATCTTGTGGCCACCCTGAATTAAAAGGTATAAAGTCTAGGGTTTTATCAAAGAGCTGTATTCATCTTAAAGGTATTTGACTATGAAGAAACTTTTGCATCTGGTATAAGATATGATTCTATTCGAACAATTCTAGCGGTGATTGCTGATAAATAAATAAATATATATGGAATTAATGCACTTTGACGTTAAGACTGCATTTCTCTATGATGATGTAGATTTTTACACTTATATATAACATACGAAATGATATTATGATAATACAGGATGAACATGCCATTTACAAAAGGGGATTAACGGTTTTAAAAAAAGATCTCGCTAGTGGAATAAGAAATTTTGTGATGTCTTAAAACGTCATAATTTTAATCGAAGTCTCAAAGATCAGTTTGTATGTTCCTCAAGAGTCTGACTTTTTCACAATTTTGACTTCAGATTGATAGAAACAGAGAATATCAGTCAAAGTCACTACATTGAAGGAATTATTAATCGTTTCAACATGGTTAACTGTAAAATGTCATCAGCACCTGGAGATCCACATATTTAGCTTACGAAAACCATGTCGCCAATAAGCAAAGAATATTTTGCTAAGATGGCTGGCATTCTTTGTTGGGAAGCAGTTGGAAGCTTGATTTATTCTGCTTTAGTTAGTCGCTCTGATGTTGCTTTTGCTGTGTCAAAAGTTTCGCAGTTCCTGGAGAATCCTGTTATGGAACATCGTAGGATAGTCCAAAGAATGTATCGCTATTTAAAATCAACCTGCGTTATGAAAATAATTTATGATGAGCAAAGAAAAGAACCAACCTTGACTGGTTTTTGTGATTAACTTCTGGCTGTTTATTTTTGTTTGGCGATGCAGCTGTAACTTGGATGTCCTAGAAACAACAAGTGGTTGCTCAAAGTACAACAAAGGCTGAGTATATTAGTTTAGCGGAAACAGAAGATGAGGCTACATGGTTATGACACCTATTATTTGACTTGGTTTTTTTTTCAAAAGTTTTCTACAATTATTAGATGCGACGATCAATCAGCAACAAAATTGGTTATAAAGGGTGATTAAAGTGAAATTCTGATCAGCAAGTGAGCAGGCAGCAGATATATATAATAGTCTCAACTCTTAGATGAAGTAACGTTAGGTAGTCTTATTTTTTGCATTTGTCTATTTCGACGTGTCCAAATCACAAGGTGCCATCTCGGTAGGACGAAATAAGAAGGTGCCATCGCGGGTGGCAAAACTTGGAAGCTTAAAAAGCCCATACAAATAGTATTAGGAACACCAACGCCCTCTGAAGCAGGGAACCTTCCTATTTGGCTCTACCCAGATGGCACCTTGTCATTTGGACACATCAATTTGCAGTTTTTTTGTTTCTTAACTTCATGTTTTTGTCATGAAATCGGTCAACATAGTTTTTTCAGAATAAAGACTTATATTTATTATAATAAAAAATCCACATTAAATGACTTGCAACATGATGAAAAAATTGGATTAGGTTTTGATAGAATAGAGGAAGTCAGTCGTCATCAGCTTCCAGCTTTATGCAACTACGCTTGCGCACAGGGCCCTAAGCGCAAGTTCAGTCCGGCCATTATGGCATGCTTACACAAAATTTAAAAAGGGAAATTTTGAGTAAATCCTCTCAACAGTGTGTGATTCGAATTTTTTAAATTTCAAGTAAAAAAATTTAATTTTTTCGGTTAGGCCCACAGACATGCTACCCTTCAGCTTTAAATAGTTTAAAAGAAGCACCCATAGAATCAAGAAAAATTTACATAAATAAAACCAATTTAAAAAAACTCTATATGGGATTTAGAATAATAACTAAGTGAACGAGGTATAGACTTTTTGGTTAGTTAGTTAGTCATTTTTAATCAATTTAGATTTTTAACAAAATGTTTTAAAATGTAGCAGGTGTTATTTTATAGTGTAGATATTAAGTCGTAATTTAAATAAGTGGAATTGTTTCGAGTCGAGATAAACACAGCTTATTTAAATTCTAGCTTGAATTTTAAAGAATTCCTAAGGTGTTAAAGGAATTTAAAAGATGTTAAAAGAATTGACAAGACTTCAACAGATTTTAAAAGAGAGTTCAAGGGATTTCAAACGAATTAAAAAGAGAATTAAAAGAAATTGATAGGAATTCTAAAGAATTGGTAAAAAATTGAAAGAATTCAAGAGACTTCAAGGGCATTCAAGATTTCATGGGATTTTAAATGAATTAAAAATATGAAAAGGAATTCAGAAACAGGTGTACATTAAGTTCAGTTGTGGTTTTCCCGTAATTTAATTTGATATTTAAAAAATCGAACAAGCTGTATTATAGCACATTGATTTATTATTCTTAGATTGTACATATTAGCATAGACCTTGTCTATTTTTATGCAACTGAAAATATTACAGTATTACAGTTTGGTCAGAAAAACAAACGTGTCGATTCGCAAATCTGCCGCGAGTATCCCACTAGCGCTCGGGGCACCGGATATGGAGCACTAGTGATTGAGCCCCGTACACGGGCGGCAGGTTCGAGAAGGGAGGCCTCTCAATCATCCGGACATGAAGGTCTCCCCTTGAATTTAGTCGATGGTGAATAATTTCACAATATTAACTTGAATATTTTTAAGACATTCAGGCTTTCTTCTAAAGGATTTAATTAGTCGTCTAAGTGCGAGTGCGCATTCTATAAGCGCTTTAAAACACAAACTAAGTTTTTTGTATGACGAGGTTCCTTTGATTCTATAACTTTACATATCAAAGTTTGTTTATTTCAGTTTTCGGCCAAAGCCTCGCAGCACAGAGCACTCGACTGCAATCGCTGTCCCCTACATTTTTATATCTAGAATTGCCTTACGTCTGCAACATTCGGCCGCCTTTTTCTCCACAGGTTTCGCCTTTCGGTCCTCCCCGAACTTACTTCTAGATTTTATATAATTATTAATATTATTATTATTTACATTTTTTTGGCACCGAAACTTTCTCCGCGAGCCGAATGCACAGCCAGCTACACTCTAAAAAAAGTCCATTGGTTCCTACACTCGCTCTGATCTCGAAACCTCTGTGCTGCTCGGTTTGAGATTTTGTGGATCCGATTCGTGTAATCGCGTTTATTTTTGTTGCTCGACGCGTCGGAACCCCGAAATGAGTTAGCGCATTAAAATTCTTTGGCATTGTTTATAAATGTACATACTCTGTCGCCACGTTCCAGTGGAATGTGTAGCCTATATAAATGACTGGCAAATTTTCCAAGTGGTTTACTGAAAGAAATTCACGGGAGCCAATCAGGGCGTTTCGTCCCCGAGACGTTTCGTCGCCACCTATAATAATTAATCGTCGCATTCGAGAAACGACTCGACGACTGCGACTCGGCCCTTCTCGTAATTACATTAATCGTTTTCGTTAGCTTAATTCTCACCTAAGAAATTCTGACTGCAACTGGTGTACTATAGTTTAGTTCCAGCACTGCCTCGGCAGTCAGATTCGACAACGATCGTCATAAATGAAAACTGTAATACTAATACAATATTATGTAAATATATATAATATATTAATATTTAATCATAAATATTTCATATAATAATGTATTAATAACAACCGACTTCTCTTCATTATGTTTTACATCGTGATACGAGCAACCATATCATGATAATCCTTTAAATTGGTAAAATACCATACGAAACGTAATATACATTACAGTTTACTTTGTTCGCTTCTCTTCTTTCTTCGAACTAACAAGCTGGAAACTTAAATGCAAGTCAACAGAACGCGGATAAGCTCACTCTGAATACTGCCTCTGGTTTTTCTTTTTTTGTTTTTTCTTAATTTTTTTTGTAATTTGTAGTTTGTAATAATAACGCTTGTCGACGTCTAGTAATAATAATTTCAGACTAGAAGACTAAAAAAATATTAAATATCGCTTGCAAAGCTATACACAGTACTAAAGTCATTAGCTCCTGAAAATTAGATCTATTTCATTTCTAACGACGGACAAACCAAAATAATGGGCGCATGATTCATCAATTCTCGTCGAATTTGAATTCCTTCGGCTTTCTGATACAAGTAACTTCGCTGCGTTGTAAATGTCAATTAAGTACTTAAAATAACTCGACACTGCGCTTGTTGCCAAGCGTTTTGTTACCAATTACCATCAATGCTTGCGAGGCCGATCAACGTCACCGACATTCGTACTTTGTAGCTTCTCACTTGCGAGTGTTGAGAAAATGATTTCTCGCTTTTTGATGATATACAACCTCCTGGAGCAATAAGCTTTGGATTCAGAAGACTTCAGAATCGGGATCGTTGGATGGTGCGGCCTGAAGCGACGACTGCATACTCGATTCTGTATTCCGCCTCTTCATTTTTCCCTTCATCTTCTTCAGCATCGTCGCCTAGGAAGGGAAAGGATCAGGGAGACGTACAAAGGAACGATCCACAATAATTCAGCGACGAAAATACTTGTAACATCTTGCTCGCAACACCAGAACTCAGAAATTACAAATAATATGCGGGATTTATAATATATAATATGAGTAGTAAGGGGCATCCCTTACTACTTATATGGACAAAATTACAGAAAAAGAAACGTTTAAAAGATTGCTAGAAATGTTCTACAGTCGGAGGGATGCACGAATATTAGGATGGCCCAAGTCTCTAGGAAATTTAAGAATAAGAGACGATTTTTATAACGCCGACAATTTGGAAGAAACTTTAGGTCTTTCTGAAGAAGTAATACCGTTAATTTTGATGAGAAGTTTATAATTTAATTAAAGAAAACTTTAATACTTTGAAAAAATTATTAACTCATATAAGTTTCATATAGGTCATCATAGCAACTTTAGCGACTCTAAATATATTTTTAATCTGAAACAAAACATAAAATAACATCTTCCCACAAAAAAGAATTTTCTGCTTCAAGGTTTTAGAAAATCCAAAAATCGGGATTTGATATGTAAGTATGAAAAATAGAGGATATATCTTGAAATAGAGGAACTTTTTGAAAAGTACGAAAAAAAGGAGAATTGGGGAATCACTGTAAAGCCTGCATGCCCCAATTTTACAAATTTGAAACTTGTGTCTATAACCGGTTATTTGATTCGGGGCATCAGTTTTTAAACCAATTAAATTTATGTTTGTACATTGAGATTGTTTTTTACAGACGAATTCTTTGAAACTGTGTATTCAGGGGTCATTGATTACAAATTATTTAATAAATGAACAAAAATAAAGCAATTATTTTTTAGCAGCTTTAGAAACTTCGTGACAAAAAAACATACAAATAATGTTTCAAATAAGTTTCAGCATGATATGCATGTTTTTTCAAAATTCATCCACCGTATTAGTTCAGCAATCTTGGATTTTTGGAATTCAAAAAGTTTGAGAATAATGTGACTATTTAAAAACATTGTTCGCTCCTTATTAAATCGACCATCTGGGATTTTTTAATTCATGACTATTTAAATAAAATCCGTCAAGTTTACTAGATGTTAAAAATTAAAAATTTGGATTACTGATTTGGACTCGGAGAAATAAAAAAACCGGTAAAAAAAACTTTGGTTTTAATTTGTATGGCCCCCTATGTGATTCACCACCTTGTATTTTTGGAATTAAAACATGTTTATCACTTTAAGAAAAATGGTATGCCCTATATTAAATATTGGGCCTGCTAACTTGGATTTTTTAATTCAAACATTTAAACATCTAATTAGAATTCAGTGCAGAAAAACAAAACACAATACAAATATTTCAAAAAATCCTCCTCCATATTGTATTTTTTGAATTGAACAATCTTGAGGTCTAGGCTAAGAGCGTAATAAAAATTATGAGAAAATTTTCAAAAATACTTTAGGGTGCCAGAAACCAGTATACAAATTACTGGATTGATTTTGATAACATATTCGCGGAAAATTATTTGTATAATTCCGAAAGAAGTATCAATTTCTAAAGAATAGAGCTTCGTCAACCTTATCTTTGATGAAGATACACTAGACACTCCGTCGAAAACAAAGAGAACTGCTAACATTTTTTAAAAAGTTGACAGAAAAATAGGTTTCAATCTGAAATATCAATTTTGAAAATGTTTGGACCATCCTAGTTGCTACGCAGTTCAAAGGTTACGAGAAGCTTAAATTGCGTTTGGCCGAAGGACCAATGAAGGAGCTTGGAAATAGATAGAAAAGGTTTCATGCGCAGAGGATTGACCGGATTGACCCCGCAGCTGCAGAGGTCATCCTTAATTAGTACGATCGGTCCGAAACTCCTCATCCACGAGGGATTGATCCCTATAGTGTCGAGGAGTCTAGGCAAAGATCGCGAACCTTTTAAGGATTCAAATTCAATATAAACTGACTAGTTGCAAGCTGCAGAATTGTTGGTTTACTCGTCCGTGCTCTTGCCCCCCTCCCCATTAGCAGGTAGAATCGACGGTTCTGTATTCCGACGCTTGATCTTATTTTTCTTCAACATGGTTGCCTGAAGTGAACAAAGGAATAAGGAGAGATTAGTAGAGTGCAGTTAGGGGAGGAATGCATGCGCTGACGGACGTCAGCCCTTACAAGGCTTTGCTTTCGCGCAGAGCTTTTATGACTCTTAAAAAAAGAATCTACCGGCTAAACATATAGATGCTTATCTCGAAATATTTACGTGCCACATATAGAGGACCCCATTATTCGACGCAAAGTAACAGAACGAACAGTTGACAATCTGAAGGGTGTATTTTGGGTTTTAATAGATTAATAGCTTCAACATAGTATTTACACAGAAAAAGCTGGAAGTAAAGAACGTTGCAGATTATGGGTGAAATGGGGTAACGTACAGCTGCTCCGAAGAATTTTTGGGTCACCACGGCGAGTTTACCCCTCCATCAATTGCCCAGCTGTACTTTACCCGTTTCATTGACGAGGTAGTTTTGTCTCCCCCAGCCCGGAAGTAACGTAGCCCTTGGCTAAACACGGACAACGTATCGAGAATAGTTAAAAATATTAAAATATCAGACTTCACATTCCAAAATGCTCTCAAAACAGGGGAAAATCCTAAACAAAAAAGACGAATTTTTAACAAACAAACATTGCTTAACATAAAAATGAATTTTTAATCCAAATGGACGATTTTTTAACAAAACAATTGAATTTCGACAAAAAAATATGACTTCAGAAAAATAGTCGAATTTTTAACCATATCATTAAATTGTTAACATTTCAAGATGCGTTTTCAACCAAAATAGATGGCATCCCTATAAAAAACGTTAGATTAAAACATATTCAAAAGTATTGCACTTTGAATGCGATGTTGACGAAAAGCAGATTTCCAGAGAGTATTGATAAAAATTCTGTTTCGCATTCAATCGCATTCTATAGCATTGAAACATATTAGAACTCGCATTAATACGCATTGAAGGCGAAATATTTCACTTTTCATTCAGACGTATTCAAGACTTATGCGTTATATAAGAACTCTCGCATTAAAAAGTATTGTGCTTTCGTCCCAATCCGAGGTTGTCGTAAAGCAGATTTCCACAGAACATCTTATGAATGCATAGCAATAACTTTTAATCTGACGTTTTTTGCAGGGATTTCTACTGAAAATATGAATCCTCAACTAAAAACTTAATATTTGATATATTAAATGAGAAAGACTTTAATTAAAATAAAAAAACAGTGGAATTCTACAAAAAAATACGACTTGATTCAATAAAAAATTACGCATTTTCAACAAAAATAGTTCAATTTTCTACTAATTTTTATTTTATTTATTTATTATTATTATTTCTTATTTATTTATTTATTATTTTATTATTTATTTTCATCTAAAATTTTAAATATAAAAAATTGGAAAAAAACGTTCCACATTCAAGGAAGTAGTTACATCTTTAAACAAATAGATGAATTTTTAACAAAAAATACGATTTTTTCAAAAAAATACATGAATATTTACACAAATAGTTATATTGTTTGCTAAAAAATAAATATCTACCAAATAGTTAAGTTTTTAACTAAAAAAGATAAATTTTTTCATCCAAAAATGAAATAGTTAAAGTTTTAGTTGAAAAATTTCAATTTCAACCCAAAAAGTAACGATTTCTCAACGAAATAGTTAAATTTGCAGTGAAAGAGATGATTCATCACTAAAAAGAGCTACCTTTTAACCAAAAGTAGTTAGATTTTCTTTCTATTTCTATTAACTTAGTTCGCAATTAAGCAAAAAAAACGAGAAAAGGGGAAAGTCACATGAAAACCGGGAAAAAAGAGAAATTGCTTTTAAAAAAGGGGAAAATCGAATACGGGAGAGATTGTGAAGTCTAAAAATTTAAACTGGTTTAGAAACATATTAAGTTATTATTGAACTGTAGCATTGCGGGACCATCTTTCCTCAAATTTGCAAACTTTCCTCAAATTTACCAGGGGGAGGTCCCTTATCTGCAATGTTTCTTAAACCCATTTTTTTCTGAGCAAGGGTCGTAAGGTCTAAAGATTCCGGAGAGAATTAGAGAAATAGGAAAAAGGGCGGGCAGATACATTGTCAGGTTTCGAACTATTTCTCATTTCTGTGGAATATATGGGGCTTCTGGTCATACGATCAAATTACCTTCAATGCGGACTTCAAGACTACCACATCTCCAGGACTTTGGACCCAGGGTTCTCCGTCCACTTGCACAGGGATGTCCGAGTGTAAATGGATTTTTATGTGACCACCCTGCATTTAGACAATAGAATTAAATATTTTGATTTGCTGAAGTTCCTTGAAAATTTCGGTGCAAAGACAAGAGTTTGAACAAACCAAGGAATTAATTCCTTGTCTCGTCGATTTCGAACCGACAATTTTTACTTTTTACATACTTGAGCTATCCTCGTTGCAGTGCGAAGGCCAGATTGAATTTGACCTAAATGAACAACTCCACTGACTCCGACGACCTCCAACATCCCGTCCCAATGATTCGGTTTGCTGAACTGATCCTCCCTTTCGGGACCCCAGGGATTTGCCCCCGAGCCCCAACTGTAAAAGGAAAATTTCGTCAATAATATGAATTGAATCGTGGTCGTATTGATTCAGAATTTAGAAGATATTCACCTTAATATATTAAGAATTATTATCCCCTCGACTTGCGGCAGTTCCACCAACTTCCCATCGACCTCCAACCGAATTTCCTTGTGTAGATCTTTGCAGGGCTTTCGACCAACCATTTTTCGCAAACCCATTTTTACGTAGACTCCCTTGTTGTGCAACCTGCTATTGAATTTGTTTGGGTTTTCCTCCCTGGCATTGTGAAAGTCTAAGCACAGATCCGCGTCGATGCCAATTCCGAAGTAATTATTCATTACTAGAATCTGCGTGTTGTCTTCACTTGTCGAACCTGCCACTAATCAATAAATCGATATAGGGCCTGCCAAGTAAAAAGGGCTCAGCAAAGAGGTTTGGGTCGATGCGGGTAAGTGTGGCAAAGAGAAAATTTTTAATGAAAAACAAATTAGCTTTCAGCTTTTTTTATGTAAGATAAGATTATAGAAACTGAGATCTGCCATCTGGTCCATAGATTTGAATTTTTCCTGAATAAATCACCTTTTGTTGGATCTTTTTTAAGATGAAGGAGGATATTACCGAGGGGAGCATTTGTCTGTACCATCAGTTTTGACCACGAGGTCAATTTTTAAGCTGAAATGGAGGTAAGACCCTTTTCTTAAATGGGAACCCCTATTTTTGACTGTGGATTTGAAAAGAGCGGGAAATTTCACGTCAAAACTTACGTGTGGAAAAATGGCTTTTGTGACCTTGGAAAGGTAAAAAATTAAGGTACAATGTCTGAGAAACGACCACATTGCCCTTTTTCTGAATTGTCTTGGTTTTTCGAGGCAAACAAATGTTCAAGATGCTTCACAAAAGTCGATGAAATGTTAGGTTGTACATCACCTTGACCATCATGACAATCATATGTCTCAGACCTATGAACTTAATTTTTTACTTTTCCAAGGTCACATTCAAAAATAGGGGTTCTCGTTTAAGAAAAGGGTCTTCTTCATTTAGCCTTGAAAATTGACTTCAAGATCAAAATTGATAGTACAGTTAAATGTCTCCCTCGGCCCTGGTCATTAAAATGGGCCACCGTATACTTTGATAAAAGAGTATTCGAGATTTCCGTAGATTTTTTATGAGTTTTAATGATGGGCCTGCAAACTTATAACTCACAAATGGGTGCGTAATGAAATTGATACAAATCTCGAAGATTTAAGATTTAATGGTGACGATGACTAAATGTTAGACCCCAATTGTATTCCCATTACAAATCTTAAGTACATTCCTAGGGGTCGACCACTCCAACTTCGAACGTACACCAGATTTCAAGATTTTAAATAATTACAAAAGATATCGAAGATTGTAGGGCATCTAGAAAGATATCTCATTATATATATCATGAGATTTAACAAGATTTCAAAAGATTTAAAATAAATTCCAGACATTTTATAAGCTTTTCAAGAGTTTTATCAAATTCAAAAGGTTAAAAGGAATTCCACAAGATTTTTTGAGATTTCATATGCATTGAAAAGAGTTCAAAGGTTTTTAAATAATCTCATAAGTAGCTTCAAAATATTTTAAGGGATTTTACAGTATCTGAAATTATTTTAAGAGATTTCTTATGACTTTGAAAATTTGCAAAACATTTTTAACACTTTGTGTGATTCAGAAGTTTTAAAAAATAATATTAAGTGATCTACAAGTATTTCCAGGGATTTTATATGCTTTCAAGGGATTTAATGAAATTTCGAAAGATTTGTAAGGGTTTTCATGGGATTTCAGAAAAGTTCAAAAGATATCAAGGAATTTCATGGAGTTTCCAAGTATTATAAAGATGTAAAAAAATTCCAAATGTTTTAAGAAATTTCGAAAGATTTCAAAGAATTTGATAAAATTTCAAGATCTTTCTAGGAAATTCGAGGATTTTTAAAAGTAATTATTAGTATATTAAGGAGTTTTTGAAGATTTTAAGTGATTTTAATAGAGTTTAAAACTTTTCACGGCATTTCACGTGATTTCAAGATATTCTAAAACATTTCGCGTGATTTAGAAGGATTTCAAACAATTTGAAATGATGTACAATTATTTTTTGAGAATTTAAGTAATCTCAACGAATTTCGATAGATTTGAAAGGGTTTCATGGAATTTCTAACATTTAAAAGAATTTCAAAAGATTTTCAAATAATATTATTAGTAATTTCAAAATATTTTGTACAATTTCAAAGATTTCAAAGGGATTTTAACCGTTTCAAATTATTTAAAGGAATTTATAATGATTTTAAGTGATTTCCAGGGATTTTAAGGGTGAATTTTATGGAGTTTCAAAGGATTTCAAAGATTTAAAACGAATTCAAAAGGTTTTCAGGCAAATAGAAGAAACTTTGAGGTATTTGTAAGGATTTCTAAGAATTTCAAAGAATTTTAAGGGATTTCCAAGGATTTTCAATATATTTCAGCAGGGAATTTTGAAAGAATTCAAAACATTTGGCGGTGTTTTTCGATGATTTTAAAGTATTTCAAATAATTCTAAACAGTTTTCAGGATTTTCAGATGAAGTCCAAACATTTCGAGAAATTTCATAGAAACTTCAAGAGAATTTATGGATGCTATAAGTGTACCGTCAACCACAAAATTAAACTTTAATATGATTTATAAAACTATCAAAAAAAGGTCTATGGATAATTGCCACAAATTTTAAAAGAGAATCAAACGTTTTAATAACAAAAAAATACTTGAAGTAATAATTGGTCATTGAAATATTGTTATTTGCAAATTTGTTTTCTTCTTACGCTTTATAAAAAAGTTGTATTTGTATTTCTATTTTGATTTACAAGAGCTGATTATATTCCTTGGAAGATTGTTTATAATTCTAGTTGTTTACAATGTTATTAAATATTTTGCAGGGAATTTCCTAGTTCGAAAAATAAATAACTAAAATTAATTATACTTGTAATTTCTAAAACAAATCATTTCCATAATAACGTGACGATTAAAAGTAGACGAATAGAATAATAGTGACTTCCTATAAACCCTCGCAACATTCTGAGATATAAAATACTTCAGGTGTAAAAAAAGTAAAAGGGAGCGACTTCCAAATTAAACTTTAAAGAACCTTTCAAGAAATAGAATCAGCCATTGTAGATTTAAAATTATTTAAAACTGCGTCTTTTATCTAGAGTAGAAGAAAAAAACACAAATGTGCAAATAACTATATTTCAATAAAAAATTATTATTTCAAATATTTTAATATTCTTCAGACTGAGTAATTTTAAGCTTGACGGTATATTTAAAAGATCCTTTTAACCCATTGGAACATTCTAGTATATAAAACACATCATATATAAAAAATTGAAAAGTTGAAATTAAATGTATTCAACATAGCCCGTCCAATTAGAAATTTAAGCAAATTTATTATGTAAACGAAAATGGGAAATTTAATTGGCATTTTACCTGCGGCGTTGGGAACTAATTGCCCCGACTTGTCCTCTTTTTCTTCGGGATGAAAAACGACGGTCCACCTGTCCAATCTTATTTCCTCTGCTTCGATTACGTCTTTCAACAAATTAAGAGGATCTTCGCCACCAGTGTATCCCGAACCCCACCTCAGAACTCGAGCCAGGTCGTTACCTGTACCCAGAGGAACAATTGCACACGCAGGCGACGAACATTCACTGTCCTGACCGACATTATCCAAACACTGCAGTACCCATCCTATTGTACCGTCTCCTCCGCAAACTAGGATCTTATAATTTTGTATGTGCCGGAATACGTACAGCCTGAAAAAAATTTTATTTGAAAAATATTTAATTTATATAAAAGCATTCGTGAAATGATTTAAATAGACCACTCTTGGAATATCCATTAATTATAAGTTACGATGATTTTTTAAACTTGAGACCTCCTACCCTTTGACTCTAAACAAAGTTTCAAGGGATTTCCAAATATTTGAAGGTATTTCAACAAATTTTAAGGAATTTTAAGGTATTTTTTTAAGGTAATTTTTTGCAGAATATAACGCGATTTCGAAACTTCTTTAGGTTTTCAAATGTTTAGGATGAGATGTTTAGGATTTCAAATATTTAAAATAATCTCAAGACTTTGAAGAAATGATGAGGTAGAATTTCAGAGCGAATCTCAATTCTCATAAGGGATTTTACAAGATTTTAAGATAATTCAAGCATTTTAATCAGATTTCCAGATATTGTACTGGATTTCAGAGAATTTCTAAAGATACCGAAATATTTCGACGATTTTAGGGGATTATAGGGAATTAAGAACGATTTCCCCTAATTTCAAGGGATTTAAGACATTACAAACTATTTCAAAATATGTTACGGGATTCTGAAAGATTTAAAAGGATTCCATGTGATAATCAAAAAATTTCAAGAATTTGGAAGAGTTGAAGACATATAAAGAAATTTCAGGGTTTCAATGTTTTTGAAGTCATATCGAAGAAGTCTTATTTATATCGTCTTTGAAGCATTGTAAAATGTAAAAAATGATGAATGTATCGCGTAAAATTATAAATAGTTATAAATAAACAAATTTAGAAAATCGCTCTTTTTTACGCAAGAATTCATTTTTGAACGACGTATTGAATAAATTAGAATAAAACTTGTTACTTAATTTTAAGAGATTTCGATGAATTTTAATGAATTTTAATCAATTTAAATATATTATAAGGAATTGTAAAAGATTCAAAAAGAATTTTAATTTTAAAGAGATTTCAAATAATTCAAGTGATCGCGAAGATTTTGAGATATATTTTACGGAATTTTCAGGGTTTTCAACCATTTTTAGAGATTTTAAGGGATTTCCATTGATTTTAATGTATTTTAATGAATGCTTAACATTTTCAGCACTTTCAGGGATTTTTATAGTTTTTACAGTATTTTTAGGAATTTTGAAAAAATGAAATGTTATGAAAGCATTCTAAAGATTTCAAAGGATTTAAAGGGATTTTAATGGATTTAAAGAGGTTTCGATGATTTCACTAAATTTTTAGAAATTTCAAAATTCATGGATTTCAGAGGATTTTGAGGGATTTCAAGGAATTTTAATGACTGAAAATCTTTTTTTTTATTTTTATATATTGAGATATCAAAAAATCTTATAATATTTTTAAATATTTCACGGATTTTCATGGATTTTAACCGATTTTTAGAGATTTTCGAAGATTTGAAATTACTATAAGGGATTTCAATGTTTTTCAGCGATTTCAAGAATTTTAAGAAATTTTAAAATAGGGTACGTGATTTTAAAGGGGTTTAAAGTATTTCATGTGATATTGAAGACTTTTTACGTTTTTTGAAGGATATCTGGGGAATTTAATGACATTTCATATATTTAAGCGCATATAAAGATATTTCAGGGATTTCCACAGATTTGCAAGGATTTGAACGGATTTTCAGATTTAAAGGCGTGTAGATTATTTCACAGAATTTTAAGAGATATCAAAATTCACGGTTTTTAAGAGGATTTCATAAGAATTAAAAATATTTAACGATTTTTTAAAGGCTTTCCGAATATTATCAAGGATTTTAATGTTCTCAGCAATAGGGTATTTGAAGAGTTTCAAGGGGCTTTAGGAAATTTCAAAATACTATATTGCGGGATTTTAAAGGATTGAAGAGATTAGAAGAATTTAAACGGATTTTTTAGAGATTTAAAGGGATTTCCACGGATTCCAATGGATTATAAGGGATATTTTTAAAATGTCTTGAAAAATGTTAAGAGATTAAAACATTTGTTACTCAAAAGACTTAAATATTTAATGAACGATCAATTCCTAACTAGAGGAGTCACTTACCCAGGTAAAGGACCACCATTATCCAAATCGAACACTTGGTAGGGATTTAACAACTTGCGAAAACTCGATATCAAATCGAGTCCTTGACATCCACCAGACTTCACATTTACAAAAACTAGTAACGGCTGGACGTGGTCTGGCACCATGCTTGGCTCGATGCTGGGTAAAAGCATTACTGAGAACAGAATTTTCCATTTTTAGATAAATAGGGAAAAAATTTAAAAAAAATGCCCGCTGCGCGGGCACATTCTCGTTGCCCGCGGAACGTCGCACCCAGTTTGAGCGCGCCTGGGGCGCGCGGGTATGCTCTCGCGCTCCGCGTTCGTTTTCGTACGTTTAATGTGTGCACTTTAACTACATTTTTTCAAATACCATAAATATTATAACTTAAATCGAAAACTGTGATTAAAACTTCTGAGGAATTACAGCCGTAAACTGTAACTGAAATTGGTTTCGATTTGTTTTTAAAGAAGGTTGTCAAAGCAACTACGGCTTTGCCGATTATATTCTCATTACAAAACTAACGCTTCGCGCTCGATAATTTGTGTACAATTAAAACTCTTCACTAAGATAATTTGTAAATCTTGTTCAAATATACTAACAATATCGCTTTAAACCCACGGATCTCTTAAAAACAAAAATGGTATATTTTTGAAAATGATCGGACTTTTTGAACTTTTTTCTAATTAGGAAATTTAATGAGAATAGTTTCAAAGTACATATATTTTAAATCTAGTAAAAATTTGGATTGATATTTCCTAACCTATACAAAAATCTTTTTCCCTTTTTTGAAAGTTTTCAAAATTTTGAAAAGCATATGACTTTTTTAATTTTGAACAAATTTAAAAATGTCATTAGGATAATTTTCAAGTATTTTTGCCGTGTACCAGAAAATTTGACAAAAACTTCTAACGCATAAAAAAAATTGTCTTCAAATTTTGAAAAAGCTCTAACTTTTTGAATTTTGTCTAATCAAAAAATTTAACTGAGGTAGCTTTTAAATATATTTGATATCTAGTGAAGAATTGAAATGAAACTTCCTAATCTATCAGAACAATATTTTTTCTATTTTTCTGAACAGCTTCAACATTTGAAAAGTATATAACTTTTCCAATTTTCATCGAAATTGAAAATTTTATTTGGATAATTTGTAAGTCTTCTACCCATCTATAAGAAACTTTGACAAAAATTTCAAATTTTGAAAATGCTCTAAATTTTTTAATTTTGGTTGGAAGTATCTGCTAAACCTTCATTTTGGGAACCTTAAGAAGTATATCAAAGGCTGCCTCGATTGGACAAATCCTTCAAAAGTTAGCGTGGCTATAACATTCAGGTAACGATACATACAGACAGACACCAACAAAATGTTATGATTTTTGGACTCTGTGAGTGCCCAAACGTAAAGATCCGTTAAAAACCATTGACTGAAAATTTGGACGATTACATTACACTCTCATGAATGAGAATGTAAACATTGTTTGCCTGTCGAGAACTCACCTAAAAGATGTTTATCTTCGTGTTTCGATTCACGTAACGTATAGAGAGCCTTAACCGCTTTATTTGAATCTTCGTATATAATAACCATCGAGCCATATTCGTAATATATGGGTCCGATGGATGAAAATTTGTTTTCTATAAACGAAAAGATTTTTAATGTTTGGTTGTTGAAATACGATACCTTTCTTTCCTTTTACTCCCTCTGAGCATCTCACCTTTTCCTAAGAACTCGGTTAACATATTTTCATAATTGCGCTCAGAAAGACCTGGTGGTAGATTTCCAACAAACAAAGCAAGATTTGGACCGTGTGGGTCCTGTTTTAGTTGCAGATAAAATCGCATCAATTCCATTTGCCTAATTGAATCTTTCCCCAGCATCTTTACAATTTCCCAAGGCTTCTCGTCCCACGACAACACACGTTCTGTAACTGTAATTCAAAAGAAGAAGTAAATTTTATTATTTGTATAGCATTTTAGGGAAGCTAGGTTGAAGTTTTTTTTCTTTTGTC
>JAWWLR010000158.1:61766276-61779236 GCA_035041075.1 Acraspis erinacei | reverse complement strand
ATTATTTTTAGAAAAATTAGTAAGCACAATTTCGTTTTTTAGTATGATAAATTTTTGAAATACAGATTCATAATATTGTTTATTCGCCATGTTTTAACTGATGTCGAGCGGGAGGTTTGACGCCGAGGGTAGGGTCGAATGTCTCCCATTAAACTCGACTGCCGAAACTCGGCTGAACTCGAGGCAAATGCGAGTAGTTCTAATAAAGTTACATGCAGGTGCGAGTTATATGAATGGTTGTGATTAAATTCATACGGTGATTCTAAGCCCACTTTAGTAAAAGCACAACTTTTACAGGCCCATACCCAGTGAAGTGGAGTCGTCTGGCAGTATATATACTCATCTAAAGGACTTAAATGGTACTTTGGCAGGTTTGTATGAAGGATGGGAGATCATAAGGACATTTTTCCGAAAACTTTTTTTTTTACATAGAAAATTCTTATAAAATCCAATGCACATATTGCTAAAAGGATGTGTCCGAAATCGCATTATTTACGTTAGTAATAAAAAATTAGTTCCACAAAAAGAGGTAATTGACATTCGATACCTGACAGTCAGCTCTGTCGTCTCCTACGAACTCCATTTCCTCGGAAGTAAATAAATGTTTTCGATTAAACTTTTCTTTCCTGTATTCAGCATATCCATATCTCAGGAGCATATATTTTTTTAATTGAAAATTAAATTTTTTATTGCGATAAGCCAAATTTCAGATGCGATAAACTTTTAACCTCTAAACTGAAACCTAATTTTCTCAAAACTGAATTAGCTTTCTTTTATCGAACTTTTTTCTCTTCAATTCAACAACTCAACATCTCCAGAACATATTTTTAGTTCTTTTTTAAATTGATTATTTAATTTTGTATCACTGTCCAAAGACTACTTGGACCGTCTGACCGTCCCTCACTTATGATCTGCCACCCTTCATATATAGAGCTCTGTTTCAACGAGGTTTTTAAAAAAATACATGTAATATAAGATAGGGTTTAACCGCAGTTCTACGGGACTTATGTGGACAAGCTTTACAAGAGAATACTAATAATAATATATTTACAAAAAGCTGACATTATATTATGTTAAATCAATAGGAAACTTCATCATCTTTGCTCAACCTCTAAATATGAACCGATTTCGCTCAAATTTAGAGATTTTCTTTTTTGAGGGAGGGGGGTATTCGAACAAAACTGAAGAGTGAGAGCAAAGAAATTCTAAAAGTGAAGAATAAGAGCCACCCTAGAGTGTGACGTAGTTTTTTATTTGTCCTGAATGAATATTGATATTAAATGAAAGAATTGTCTGGAGATCAAAAACGTGACAATGGGATGGGATGAACGATAAAGAGTTAGAGATGACAGTTCTTTATGAGAGCGATGCGTGTACCTCTGTGGTGTTTGCATTATGTCTGCAGTCATAATCTCACGAACTGTCAAGGAAAATGACGACAATGTGGAAACTTTCTATAAATGCATTGAGGAAACGTCACGATTTGAAAACAGTAAGCGAGAACGAGGCATTTGTGAATTAAAAGCAACATGGAGTTTATTGACAAAGCAAATGTAGGGCGACCGAAAGAACGTAGGATAGGGTATTTACGCTCTCGCGGTTACGTATAAGCGACCTATTATTACTTTGATTTTCACGCTCTTATTCGAATGCGCACAGGAACGTCTATTACACCTATTTATGTCACCGAGATTACATCACGCCAAAGGAAACCCACCCCGATCTCTGTACCACCTATAATACTCGTTCGCGTTCGCATTTGCATGTTTGCTTGCAGATGAAATGAAAATGTTGCACTCAATGCAGGGTGGTCGAAATACTTCATTCTCCAAATTCCATCACTTTCCAGCTCGGACTAATTTTTAATTTTCCCTGAGCAATAACATTCAAAAACGTTTTGACATGTAATCTTTTATAAGCAGAAGAAAACAATTTCAGATTAAAATTGCAACATTTCAAATTTATTGATTTATTACACACAAAAAGATGAATGTTTCTTCTATGAGAAGATAAATCTTGATTAAAACAAACGACTTTTTAACAAAATAGTTGAAGCTTTAACCAAATGGTCGAATTTTTAAATAAAAAATATTAAACCTGAACCAAAAACAGTTGAATTTTTAACAAAATAATTGAATTTTTTACAATACAGTAGAATTTTCAACAAAATAATTACTTTTCATCCAAATACTTGAAATTTCTACCTACCAAGATGAATTTTTAACCAAATATTCGAATTTTCAAACAAAAACTATTAAGCTGCTACCTACCATGTAATAATGGCAGTTTAACCAATAAAAATGATATTTCTACCAAAGTAAATTAATTTACAACCCAACAATACAAATTTCCCTAGTCTACAAAGTTCGACTTTTTTTCTACATTCAGTTGTGCTATATTTTTCTCCTGAATTTTGGCCTGCTAAACTTGAACATCGCATTGCATTTTTTCATGGATTGTTGTTCGAAGTATTACACGTTTATTTTCGACTAAAAAAATTACTTTTAAAAAATATTGCGGTTCACTGCGACTCAGCTATCAAATTTATCAAGGAAAATGGCACTAATATTCCTTGCGGATTCGATGATCTTTACATTCATACCTTTTGCAACCAAAATCGGTCATTTCTAACTTGACATATAGTTCACAGAGTAAAGCTATCATCGATTTTTTAAAATTCATATTTCGAACATACAAACTATACACCGTTTTTTCAAGGTGATTTTCGAAATTAGCAGGCGAAAATGCATTGGAAAAATGTATTGACACTATATGTACAAAATAACTGTAAACTAGTGTTTTCAAACATGAAGATCAATTTTCTACCGAAGAAGACGAATTTTTAAACATGGCTGAATTTTCAACTGAGCAAGATCAATTTTCGACCAAAAATGTACCAAATAGTTTAATTCTTAACCAATTAGGTGGGTTTTTAACTGAAATAATTAATTTTTCTAACTGAAAACACGAATTGTCAGCGAATAACGACTTTTCAGTCAAGAAAAAAAAGTTCATCCAAATTGTTGATCTTCCAAGGCAAAAGACGAATTTTCTGTAAAACAGTTGAATATTTAACATCAAAGTTGATTTTCAAAAAAAAGGTGCTTTTTAACCAATAAAGAGGAGATTTCAAACCTAGAAAATTAGTTTTCTACTAAAAGATACATTTTCAACTGAAATTAAAATAATTAAAATTCAATAAAAGAAAGTATTTAAAAAAATTAATTCACAACCGAGCAGTTCAATTTTTAAACAAGAAGATAAGCCTTCAATCAAAAAAATAAATTGTTTACAAAGTAGTTAAACTTTTACACAATTATTTGAATTTTCAATTACAAAAGAACAATTTTCAACAAATATTTCAACTTTCAACCAAAGAGATACATTTGCAATGAACATAAAATGATGAATTTTCAACTGCAATAGTTAAATTTATAGTATAAATAATTATTTATCAACACGAAAAAGAGAATTTTCAACTGAAGAGTTGAATTTAAAATTGAAAGAATTAAAAGATTTAAAATTTATTATCCTTAATAAATATTTAAAGCGCCGCTTATAAAAATTTCCTGACTTTTGGAAGCTTTATTTACGGCCACCATCTCAATTTTTGCTTCTCATGTTCCACTTACACTCATGCTCCGTCCCATTGAGGTTGTGCAAATATCGATTTTGGAATGTTCGTCATGCCGCCCCCTACAATTTTTAATTGGCCCGCAGAAATAATATTCTGAAGAATTGAGCAAAATCGATTATTATAAAGACAACCGCCAGAACCCCTAAAGTTTCTCATTTAATTAATATTGCGAAATGTGTCAATTTTTAAAATGTGCAAATTAGATGTGAAAATGTTATAAAGTTAAATAAAAAGTTCATTCCCTTAGTGAAAAACTTTCAACTCTTTTATTCTCCCTCAAAAATCACCCCCTAATTAGAGAAATGAGAACTCTGCGATTCATTGAATCTTAATAATTTTGTTCTACCCTTTTTCCAGATCACTAGTAATTTATGTGCTATATATTTTTATTAACTGTTAAAATCATTTGTAATCGTTTGAAAAATGTTTAATTGCTTAAAAAATTGATTTTAAGTAAATTCACCAGAAACTTTTAGGACCGGAATTCGTTACTTCGGTCTCAGCGTGCACACACTCACACTTGGGATATTAGCGCCTCCGTGGGTTGATCCCTTTTCAGCGCCGTACTGCTTTTTGGTACTGAATCAAACCCTATTTTTCTTCGGCACAGGCGCCCGCAATATGTAGGTACGGTGCCACCTCGTATACCTACTTTATACCTGCGTCGACTGTTTATAAGTTCGTACAGAGCCCCGAGCTGTACGGTCTTAAAAGTTTCTGGTGTAATTGCTATATTATACCATCTGCAAAATCAAACGAGTTTTATGCTAAATGTAAGGAACCAATGTATTTATTATAAAAATTCTGTTATTGTTTGAACAATCATGAAGTGTATAGATTTACATTGAAGTTATATGTTACTAAAATTTATTTATATTTCAACAAATTTGTATTCCTTATCAAATTTCGGGGTTAAAAAATGATGTCATTTTTTATGTTATAGACGTTCATTAAAAATTGTGGAAAGTCAATGTATTTTCTGAAGTGATTTTCATGTTTTGAAAACAACTAATAATGATTTGAAGGGTCCGCAGTCTAAACCTGTTAACTGACAATTCAGAAATTTTACACGGCGAAGGAAAATCGTTATTTTTGCAATTTGCAATATTTGCTTAAACTGTAAAACGGTTTTTTTCATTTACTAGATAAAAATAATACACGTTAGTTTTATAAAATTTCAATCAAAATTGAACGTTATATGACAATTGAAATCTATTCATATGTTATATACAAGGGGTCCATAGGTCTAAACCTGATATCTGAAATCGCAAGGCGAACATAGATGTGCTTGCAAACATTTAAAATAGTTTATTGCACAAATTTGTTGAGTGTAAGTAATCGAGACACGTCGCTCACATTTGTCTTTACAGCCATCTGCGACTACAACATCGAAGACGACGTGAAAGTAGCCACAAAAAACTTTCACTTACCTGCACCTACACTTCAAAGTGTCTCGCTGGCCTATTCTACGAGTAAACTGAGCTGTTGCGGGAAAAAGCACGCATTTCCCAAAAGACGCCATAAGCAGTTAACATGTTTAGACCGCGGACCTATACTCTAGATACCAAAACCTGATTTTCGAAAATCGATTTTAAAAAAACTAAAAGGTGATTTGCCATTTCGTTTGCGAGATATTAACTACATTTAAAAAATGTCCCAGAAAATACACAAAAATCAATTACGTAAAAAATATCTGTTAACAGGTTTAGACCGCGGACCTTTCATTTTTATTTGCATAATAGTATTTTATCTCGTGAATTTTAATAATATAGGCTTACACGAAAGAAATTGTACTTTTGTGAACCCTATCTAAGCAATTTAAATTTATAAAATAAATAAATAAAAAAAATATAAAAAATATATAAATAACTATTAGGAAAATACTTCACGATCGTTTAAACAATCATGAATTGTTATATAAAATACAATAAATAATTGTTACAATAAATACATTGGTTCTGTACAAGGATTAGGAAACGCTTTTGATTTTGAGAATATCATCATTTTGCAACTTCTTGGTGAAAACCCTTCTTACTCGATAAAAATTTTTTATTTAAATGATTAGTATAATTTTTTAAAGGATAAAACATTAGCTTTCTTTCCACCTTAATTTTTTTAACTTAAAATTTTTTTAAATTCTTATATTCAGTGAAAATGATGTAAAAACCCCTATCAAAACTGTAAATGACCTAATTTTTGTAATAATAAAAGATTTTAAATCATCGAAGCAGATGACATCCAAAAATACTATTAGCGCTTATTTTTATATATAAAAAAATGTCGGCCCACTTTTTAATCTTAGGGTTTTTTAGGGGAAAAAACATCAGCTTTTTTACGCCCAAGAAGAAAACAAATCCAAATTTCAAAAAGTGAAATTTATTCTTGACCTTACAAGACGCTGAATTCGATGGTATAGCCAAAAAAAAACCTCCCTTTCAGTAAATATTTGTCTCAATGGCAACATTTTTTTCTCATAAATTTTCATCTAGTAGGGCTGCACTTTGCTGAAGTTTGAATCCATTTGAATTCGATGTTTGAATTCGACTTTAAATTTCGTGAATTTATCAAAAACTTACAATCATTCAAATATTAAAAAGTTTCAATTTTTTAACGGCATAATCTTATACGAGCTAAAGTCAAATCAAACCATGTTTAATTTTTCAATCTAAAAAACACTCCAATGAGAAC
This sequence comes from Acraspis erinacei, assembly GCA_035041075.1. Lineage (NCBI taxonomy): Eukaryota > Metazoa > Arthropoda > Insecta > Hymenoptera > Cynipidae > Acraspis > Acraspis erinacei. The sequence continues at coordinate 61,772,911 of JAWWLR010000158.1, read as the reverse complement.
GTTCTCATTTTATAATTGAATATTAACACCTTGAAACAAACATTTATTTTTGTAAAGTATTTAATGCATAATTGTACCATTTCAAAAACGTTGCCTTAAAACTTTTACAATTTAAAAAATTTTATTTCAAAATACGGGTCAGACTGACAAAATTACCAAAAAGTTCAATAATATTTTCAAGGTTATATTAGAATTACAATAATACCATAATAATAATATTTCTGAATAATGTTTGATGAAGAAAAAACGTCCTCTGCAAAAAAAGCCGTAAAATATTTTCATAAGAGAACTATAAACACGAAAAATATGTAGATTCTAGTAAATAAAAACGTTCTGTAACGCTTAATATTATAAGCAGTAAACCCACTTTAAACTTCTTAGAGTCGTAGACCATCTCCTTTTGAATTCATGTCGAAAAAACAAAAGAAGTTACACTGAATATTCAAAGTAATGAGGGGCTTTTTCAACATGAGGAAAACAATGTGCACTTCACGTTCTTAGCAAATACTGACTTCTTTTTTTTAATAAGTGCTTCAGCTCACATTTATAGATTGTATGGAGAGAAATACGGAAAAATAACAAGGTTCAAGAAATTAAACATAAATTAATTTAACAATTTAGAATATCCTTATTAAAAAAATAGATTTTTAAGCATAATAAAAGGCAACATCAGAAGATACTTTGAAGTCTGCGAATTACTAAAAAATAAAAGTTACACAGATTTGATTGTAAACAGTTGCTTATTCTGCAGTACATTAAAAGATGGGTCGCAAGTAAAGAACTAAATAATCCAAATTTTTATCGAAAATTGGTTCATTGTATACAAAATTCTTAAAAAGTCAATTACACATTGTGGTAAAAGGATTTATTAAAATATAATTTTTTGATACAATAATTTTAAAACTTGTAATAAAAATATTAGTCACAAATTAATTAAAATTTGTATGTAGCAATAATTTTTACCAACCTTTTGAAATTGATATTTCTTATTATCCAATATCATTTAATGAAAAAATAAAATACATGTTTTGGAAAAAATATCTATCATAACGTGATATCCCGATCCACAATTTTCATTTTTTTTCGAAGACATACATTTTATATAATCAAAGATTTTTTATTCCCATTCAATATCCCTATATCTAGGTAGCAACTTTTCATTTTTTCAAAAAATTGAAAATATGTTTTATCATCGCTATCTAAAGCCGGTTTTTAAATTAAATTAAATTTTAATCTGAAAGTTCGTAGTCACTTTCCTCGGGTTTGGCTAACTTTTTTACATAAAACTGATCATGCCTGATCCAATTTTAGGTTATTGTCACTTTGAGATTTTCAAATTCTACATCCGTTGTTCTCCAACCTGGATAACTTTTTTTGCTCAAACTTTTTTTTCCTCGATACAACAACACTTCGGCTCGGAAGTAAACATTTATTTTATCTTTAAATTGTGATATGGACTTTCAAGAATGATTTTTCGCTTTTTAAACAAATTCCAATTTTTTGGTTATATAGTTCTATAATGCCATCCTGCAAATGGAAAAAATTAAGTTTCTTATTTGAAATTTGTAAGAGTATTACTTGTGGTTTATCTAATAAATAAATATTAGTTGTATCTAGTAATATTAGTACCAAGATTAAATGTATAATAATCATAAATTTACGAAATAATAATAATAAATGAATAAACAAATAAGGGATCATTTAAAAATTACTAAGTGAAGTTAACTGGTGCCTAAAGTAAAAATACCTCATTCTCACTCGTTGTCATAGGTAACCAAAGTAATTAGAAAGTTTAAAAACATTCACTAAAACTTTTCCCAAAACGTAGAATTTTTCAATTTAGAAAACAATTAGGGGTAACCACTACTGCATTCAGCTGTATCTCTGTTTCTGAGTTCTTCAAGTTCTCTGGAACTCTATGAATTCTGTGAATTCTTTTGAATTATTTGCATTCTTTGAATTCTTTGCATGCTTTGAATTCATTAATTTTCTTACATTCTTCGAATTGTTTTAAATTGCATGAATTAAAAAAAAAATTAACTCACCGTGAAATCAGATCATTTATATTATAAGTCATTATTTATTTTCGTATTAAATTCACTAGAATTCTTCTTAATTCGATTAGATTTTTCTATGCACGCTTTGATTTTAGTTGAATTCTTTCTTAATTCTTTGAATTCTTTCCAATTCACTCAAATCCTTTATAGGGCCAGTATTTCGGAAAATTCCATAATACCAGCTCTGGCGAACTAAAAATGGGTTATGCTCTTTTTAAAGGCAGCTATTAATGTTTGAAGGAAAGTGAAAAAATAATACAAAAATTCTCCTTTTTTCGCTTACGTTTAAAAAATGAAATCCAATTCTAAAAAGAAATATAGAAAAATGCTGACATTATTTTTCAATTCCAGCATGGAGAGAAACTCAGATATCAGACATTATATATAAACAGATTGCCCGAGGTAAAAATAAAACAGGTTGGAATAAGATCTTTAGAAGAGTTAATGAGACTTACTCTTTTTTATGTTTACATCAGAAGGAGGTAAATTTCAATTTAATTAAACAAAAAATTTCTTTTCAAAATGACTTCAGACGAACAATTCTTTCTTAAATTACGAGCTCACCTTAAGTAGAGAATTAAATATATAAAACATTCATGTTCTAAAGTATTTCGAATCAGGTTAAATTATTTTTTTCCAGGGTTGTGAATCCCTCTATATCTTAGCTCCGGTACCGAATCGAATCCCAGCAGGAACGTTTCGGATCCTGAACGGATCCAGTTCTGGAACGTTCTGAGATCTGAGCTAGCCGGGTCTGGAACGAAACCCGAAGCAAGCACCGTCTTTTCGTTCCGGGCTGGACGGTCCCAATCCTTACCATGCTATTTAAGTACACTGTACACTTAACTATACTTATACCAACAACGCAGTGTTTAATTACTTTACCATTTCTTTATGAATTATATCATTTATCTAGTGTTATATCATTTATCTAGTTGACTCAAATTTGTGAAATTCTATTAAACTGGCAAATTTCCATTAGTCTGTAAAAAGCCTTTCTTCGAGAAAGAAGCATACGAATTGCAGGTCATAACAAGGTCATAAACAAGGGATTTTCCGAGCCACAGAATACGAATTTAGGGTCAAACTCTCAAAATATCAAAATCTCACTCAAGTTTTTATAATTTTATTAAATTGGTATATTTAGAACAAAGACAACAATTTAAGGTGAAATTTTTATTAAATCGGTAGATTTCCAGGAAATTCATAACCAGCGGGGTTTTCAAGTCTCAGAATACAAATTTGGGGTCAAAATTTCAAAATTCCAAAATCTGTCACAAATTTGGAATATTTTATTAAATCTGTAGATGTCCGTGAAATTCATAAGTAGTGGGGTTTTCAAGTCTTAGAACAAAAATTTAGGGCTAAAATTTCTAAATTAAAAAATTGGACTCAAATATTTAAAATCCTATTAATAATGCAGATTTCATGAAATTCGTAACCAGCGAGTTTTTCGAGTCTTGGAATACAGATTTGGGGTCAAAATTCCTAAATTTGACTTAAATTTTGTATATGTTATTAAATAGTGGGTAAGCAGGAGGTTTTCCGAGTCACAAAACACGAATTAATTAAATAAAATGTTCCAAATTTGAGTCAAATTTTGGAATTTTTAAATTTTGACGCCCAATATATTTTCTAAGACTAAACACCGCTTTTTTGCATGTCATATAAATCTACAGATTTAATACATTTTTCAAACTTTAGGTCAAATTTTGGAATTTTTAAATTTTGATTCCAATTGTATATTCTAAGACTTGAAAACCCCGCTTCTTATGAATTTCATTAAACTCTACCGATTTAATAAAATTGTAAAATTTTGAGTCCAATTTTTGAATTTTCAAATGTTTAGCCAAAATTCGTGTTCTGTGACACGGACAACCCTCTGGTTATGACTTTTATGGAAATCTACCAATTTGTTTTAAAAAATCGAAATTTGTGTCCATTTTTTTATTTTTAAATTATAACCTAAATTCCTGTTCTGAGTCTCAAAAACCCCCTCGCACTAAATAAACTAGTTTAATCCAATGTTCCAAATTTAAGTGTAATTTTGGAATTTTTAAATTTCGACCACAAACTTGTATTCTAAGACTCGAAAAAAACCTGGTCATGACTTTCATGAAAGTATGGAGTGTAGCGTTTTAATAAAATGTTCAAAACTGGAGCCTTTGGTGGTTTTTTTATACTAAATTCGTGCCACATGACTTGCAATCCACCTGTTTATCACTTTATTATAATTCTACCGTTTTTTTATAATGTTCAAAATTTGAGTAAAATTTTGGAATTTTTGCATTTGAAACCAAATGTGTTTTTATGCAAATCCACAAATTTAATAAAATTTTCCATAATTTAGGCCGCTTTTTTAATTTTAGAATTTCGAAACCAAATTCGTATTCTTCGACCCACAATTTAGTACTGAACTACCTTAAAATCCCCGCATCTGATCCTATCACTAGTGAGGGGCTATGCCAGGTGGAGGGAAGGTCAGTATTCTCGTGTATAACAGATGCTATCATTTAAACAGTCACTTACATTGAAAAAAATAAATTACATTCGTTCCTCAACAAGATTCTAGTTCCGGTTTTGTTCCGGCTAGGAACCAAATCTTAACCGTAACGAGGTCGCTCGGATCTGGTACCAGGAGTGGTAGTATCGTTCCGATCCGGAACCTCTGTCAGAACGGCCCGGAACCGTTCCTAAAAAGAACCGGATCCGGATTGATCTAGTCTTGTTTCCGATTCACAACCCTGTTTTTTTCTTTAAAAATATATACATATGTAACATAATAAAGGAATAAAAATATATTTATTCTGCACTTATGTGATGCACTAACCTTTATCTGGTATTCCAAGGTTACTAGACGCAATGATAGCTAATTTAACAGTATTTACGTCAACACATTGAATAAACATTCGAGTAATTTAAATAAAAGCTTAATTTACTTCTAATTTGGTTCACTTTTAGTGTTCAGAAAAGACATCTTACATTTTTTGTTTAACGAAAAACACAACTTGCAATTTAGATTTCCCACCGGAATAACGTCAAAATGAGATTTTCTTTTCAAATATCAAACGCAACATTTGAAATTGCAAGATTTTTTCTAATGAAAAAAATAACTGTCTTTTTTTTTAATTCTTTGTCAAAATGAAGGTGAAATTCGTTTATCACATATTTTCGATAAAAATTAAAATTTTCAGCATTTTCAAAATAAAAAAAAAATAGTATTCACATAACATTTACATGCTCTTCAAAATTTTAAATATGTTAGTAGAAAAAATTATCGGAATGATAATGAAATCAACAAAGCCGCAGGAGCGTTGAGAACCGTTTTAAAGATAAATTAACAAAATTGCAGTTCCTGTTTATAACTGTAGTTCGGCAGGGGTTTAAATTACAGGTTTCGATTTAAGTTCCAATATTTATGATATTTGAAAAAATGCAGTCGAAATGCTAAAATTTGTTCAGTTTTGAATAATATTTGAATCTAAAATTTTGAATAACCAAAAAACAACCAATCTACGTTATCGATAAATGATTAAAAACACTACTTAAAAAAATCTTATTTTTATAAGGCTTGGTTTGATTTTTTTCCTACAGATTATAAAGAGAACTTTCTATTCAATAGAGTATCTGTTTAAACAATTTTTTTGCAGTGGAAAAGCCGTTATGCAGAGAAAAATATCTAACCAAGAAACTTTTTAGCATAATGACACCCAAAAGAGCTACACTAAATGTTTTTTTTATATTGATATGAAACTAAAAACAGAAAAACACGCGCTCGGCTCGCTTCACTCGCAGGCGCTCGTCTTTCACTCTTTTTGCTTAGAGCTCGAATATTGATTCTTTGCTGCACTTGGAATGCTTGAACTAAATTTTAGCAATAACACCTCTTTTATATTCCAGTTCTTCTATGGATCTTCATATTCTGAATTTTCTGTGTAATTAGGTAGATTTAAAAATTATAAAAAAATTGTAAAACAAAAACTCCTACCAATCTTCTTCTAGACTTTTTACATATCACACGTCTTTTAGCGTCATATCTCTGTAAAAGGGAGAGCATTGCAGTGGAATTTTAGGCATTGCAAAAATTGTAAACTTTAATGTCTATAAATCTAAACAAATTCCATTTTTGTCCGAATGGCCACTTAACGGCATTCGAATGAATTGATTGTATTCGAGATATCCAGTCGGAAAAAGCTATAAATGGCATTCGACTTATTTGGTAATTGAACAGCATTGAACGGCAATGGTTCCATTCTATGCCTCCTATCACTGAAGACATTGCATGGCATTCAACTGAAGAAAATTCGGATAACAATTGAATATGTTTAGATTTATAGACATTAAAGTGTACACTTTTTTCAGTGTCATATAATCTACTTCAATGTTCTCCTTTTTACAGAGATGGAAATTTTTTACGACTGATAAGTCATATTGCCGATAGAGGAAAATTTCTGAATTATAAAATTCACGAATGTAAACAATTACAAACTTCTTTAATAAGAGGCTGTGTCTAGTCGTCCCGAAATTCGGGACGACTAGTCGAATATTTTTCATTAGCTGGGCTAGTCGTCCCGAATT
>JAWWLR010000158.1:61504756-61518351 GCA_035041075.1 Acraspis erinacei | reverse complement strand
AATCAAATAAAAATTTTGTTCCAAAAATTTATTTGGATTACTAATAGTTGAAATAACCATTCTCAATGGATAGCCATCTTTGTGAATCTTTCTCAAACCATAACCTCTGACAAGAACTGTGTATTCAGTATTAATATCAGTTCATCGTGTATCCTTTCCCAGAAGTCCTTTCTTTCTCCAATTGTCAAGCATCTTGTTACTCTTTTTAACTTTTTTAACGGATCATCATGTAATAATTCAAAACTATCATTATTATAAAGCAAATTCTCCATATCCCTAACATAATATGATTTTTTCATACAAACAGTAATACAGCCTTTATCAGAACTCATGAAAACTCTATCCGGATTGTTTCCAAGAAATACTTTCGTCATCATGAAACCTTCAGAAATCCTTAAGTAGTGCATTTGGTAATGAGACACGTTAGCGAACAGTTTATGAGCCATCGGAAATACATTCAGCGCACATTCTACTAATATTTGATTATCACCAACTATTTGCATATTTTTCCTGTCGACCATAGCAATAATTTCATTCAAAATAGCTGCTCGTTTTCAATAACAATGCGTATTAGCATTTTCACCGAAGGTGATTGAATAAGGTTTCAAGGCTGATGTAATCTCTACCTGCGACGACGATTAGTTGTGAAAGAGCGTCGAACGCAGAAATGTTAGTATAAGAATATGACACATGATGTATAACGGTAGGCTGTATAAAAGGAAGAAGTATTAGTTTAAAAACTATAATATGCATTTTATTGACTAGAAAAAGCGTTTGGCAAGGTAGATGGAAGTGAAGTTTGGGAAATCCTGAAAGATTACGGAGTCAATGGATGGCTCCTACAAGCAATAAAAGCAATATATGCTGATAGCAAAACGAGTGTAAGTGTAAATGGAAAACTGAGTGACTGGCTCGATATCACGCAAGGTTTTAGGTAAGTATGCGTTATGTCTGCATAGCTACTTATTATATTCATGGACAAGTGTCTAAGTATGGTGACCCTGTTCGACGAAGAAGGTGTGAATCTCGAGACCGTAAGGGTACGTGGGTTAGCTTTCGCAGATGATGTCATGGACCTAAAATTTAACGTAAATGCAACGAAAATTATAGTGGTTAAATGAAAGTGTGAGAAAACAATATGCAGTCTTGTCCTAAATGATGAAAGAATTGAACAAGTTGATAAATATAAGTCTATACTTATACCCACTGTCATTTACGGTTGCGAGACCTTGCCACGCCAAGAAAATGATAAGAGTAAAATAAACGCGGATGTCATGCAATAACTGCGCATGGTGTGCGGTAAAATGCTAATTGACAATGTTAAAAGCGTAAGAAGCTCCATAGAATTTGTTATAGATGAGACACTATTTGACATAAATGAAAAAAAATTTGAAAATTTTGAGAGAATAAAAGATAAACTACTGGTGAAAAATTATATCTAGGTAAAATAAGTGGACGTGCCCAGAGTCAGACCGATGGAAGAATAGTTAGAATGTATGAATGAGATCCTAACTTGAAGAGACATAAGAATTCACAGAAACACCAGAGCTTGAATGAGACAATGCATGGTTGTGAAGGAAGCTAAAGAGGTATGCCAGGACAGAAAAGTGTGGCGAAAAATAGTTTATAAGAAATGCATGAAGAACATTGTCACTGAAGTGAAGGACGCTAAAGGATACTAATGGGCCTGAGAGGGGAGCTTCACACAATGCCTTTGTGAAGCTCTTCACTTGGGGTGATCGCTAGAGATCAGCGACCTAGGTCGAAGGAGTGTTACGAAACGAACGTCTTATTTGAATAAATAACACAAGAATTGTAAATCATAAAAAAAATCTATACACCCCCCCCCCCCCATCACTCCCTTCTCAATGATTAAGTCACGCTTCCCTTGAAAGCTATAACAATAATATACGAATATATGTAAATAAAAATATATTATTTACAATAATGAAAATTTACCATCAATCCCATGATGTTTACATTTTTTATGATAGGAGTGCTTGTCAACTTGTCGTGAGAAAGTGTCTCAAAATTTTATATATTTTTATCTAAATATAAAGCCGGTTTGGCATTCATTGTCCTTCTTTGAGTCCTTTATTCAGATATTTTTTCTGTTAATCCTTTCCAATTTTCTTCTTTCCTAGATGCTAAGGTCTGAGGAATGCTTTCAATTAGTACAAATCTGTGACACAACATTTCCTCTTCGCCTACAGCTACAATATTGCTGGGAGAAATGCTCTCAGAGCACAGCTCACAATTATTTCTTTGTATTCTGCTAATGTCTTCACTGATCTTGCAGGGAGATTCTGCTGATTGTTGGGTGATGCCGGAAAGAAATTTAAATATCAAGCACTACAATTTTGTCAAGTAAAAATAACATATGCAAAGTTGAAATAAATTGCAGAAAATTTGATATTACATTTGCTCTCATAAAATATTTTTAAGGACCTCATCGTCCTGTGTGTAAATTTAATTACAAACGGTGGAGTCTTCGTCTTTGCCAGTTTTTAAACTACATTCAGCATTGCTGTAACTAATGAATCTACGGTTAAGTACATCATTGGCATGGTCTTGTGGTAAATCTTGCGTAGGAATCTCATTGTCAATCGTAGAGGAATCGTCATTGTTTTCTTCCCTGAAATCGATTTCCATCGCTTTCGCTTCGATAAAATTCGAACGCCCAACTACGTACGGTAACATGTCATTTACATAGTCATGTAATCTCACAGGAGAACCTTTATTCTTATCAAAAAGATCTTTTATTTTATTTTTAATTTGTCTTTCGACGGCAGCACTAGAAGCTGGAGTCTTACCGTACCAAATTTGATCATTCATAATGCACCACTAAAGAGGGTACGACTTCATGTCTCTCATAAGAAGTTCACTTATCTCTGGAAGGCGATAGACATTATCAAGCTCTCCAGTTTCCGATTCTGACAGTTCTTTCGCTTCTTTTTGAACATCTTCTGCCCAAACAGACCAGAAGTTCGACGGCTTCGTAACGCTTTCTTCTGGATTATTGAAGATGCTTTCGTCTTGTGGTCGATTAGGTGGCCAGACCTCAGGATTTGCATAACTAATTGTATCTGATTCGTCGAGTCTATTAGGATCACGCAATTTCTTCAAAAATTCTTCCTGTCGAACTGGGGCTCTCAAATAGCGTTCCATACATTTGCCTATATTTTTGCCTTTTATTGCCGTACAGTCAATTTTAACATCGTTAAGGTAGGTATAATTAACTTCAGCGCATGTGAGCATACTCCCCCCTGTGCAATAACCTAAAATAGAAAGAAAAGTATAATTTCTATAACAATCGATTTTCGTGTTATTCATGTAAAAAGGATCATATTTCAAGTTTACCAACTGAGAAAATCCCATTTACTTACAAGTCTAATTTGAAGAAACTTCTGTCCTATTACATAGTAGTTTCTGAGAAAAATGTTATTATTTGGATAAATATTTACCGAGAGTTTAGCATTTTTTGTGGATATTGACTTCCGAACATTTTTTAATTTTCTGATCGCAATATAAATCAAATTAAAACATCACATTTTCTATGGGTTGAAAAGAGGCTGAAAAAAGGTTAAAAAGTGGGATGCTCATGGTTGATTTAGGAGAATAAGTACATTTTCCGCTTCAGTCTCCATGTTTTCACGTCCTTTTTATTGGTTGTAACCATTTAAATATCTATACATATTTGACTAGTTTTATAGAAGGAAACTTTAACAACAATTGCAAAAAAGGTGTCCTGTGAAAACAAATTCAATTTATTTTCGACCTTCATTTCTGAACGTCAAGTATTTTTTTAATGCTTATGATAAATGGAAATCAAGCATATCAAAATTTCAGCGAAAGCTTTTGTTATCGCCATTAGAAAATCCAAAAATGGTTCACTCCGTACCCTCGGAAAATATTTATTCAAATGTTACATTTTTGCCTCATAGACATTCCCCTTATTCAATAGAACAACACATTGCTAAATTTTGCCTTGGACTGGGTAAATTAGATTTCTTGAGCTAGCACACTAAGAAACATAGATTGCGCTTTTTATGAAAAAAACGCAAAATTTCGGAAATTCTCGTCATATCGAGCATCCAGAAAGTGAAAGATGATATTTTTGTGGAAAATGGGAAATTTAAAGGTAAAAACGATGAGATTTGGGAAAAAAATTTTGCGGATTTAAGAGGTGAACTTATTGCCAAAACTCTTAATAGTAAAATGTGCAATTCAGCTTTTCGCAGAAAGCTCGACCTGGACAAAAACATGATATAAAATAATCTTAAGTGAACCCCGATGTGAAACCTCACTGGCACATCTGTCGAGACCGAAGAAATTCGTTCAGATGACGAAGAAGGTATTATGCAATTTTCTATACAATTTTACAAAGAAGAATATGAAACACTTTTTGTAACAAAAGAATATAAGAGAAGAGAATTTGGAAGAAGACACGATTCCATGAGGCCTTGTCTTCGATTAGAACCTGTGAGATGGGAGCATTGGATCTCGGACGAATTATAGAACGTGACGAAGCTGCACTGCAGTTTTAATTTTCGTGGGCATTATCTAACTTACGATGGTAATGCCGGTAAAGTACAAGGTACATATTTTTTAATATTTAAAAAGCTATGATAGAAAAATCTATATTTTTTTCCTTTTTGCAAATTACAATTTTAAGAAAGTAGAAAATCTGCATCAGCCTGATTTTTTTCATGAAGAAAATATAATTGGCTAAAAGGAAATATAAGTTTTATTTATTAAAGGTGTATAAGTTTATTTGAAAATTTTCTGATGATATCAATATGGTCATCTTTTAATATTATGTTTGTAGAATAATATATTCTTAAGAAATATTTGTCATGATGACAAGTTAATTTTATACTGTTTTAAAAATTGACGCGAATTGAATTTTTTCCAAAATTCCCGGTCATTTGCAGTATTAGCTTACCAGAAATTTATTTTAAAAATGAACAATTACTATTTTACGAAATTTCCTAATTTACTAGAAATTTCCAGTATTCTCGAAGTTGTTTATAATTGATACAATTACAAGAAACTTCCAAAATGAGCTAAATTTGCTGTAACCAGCTTCACTTTTGACTCTCCTTCGGCTTACCTACGACTGCAGCTTCACGTAGAGTGACCAGAAGCATTTTTTGTGGTCAAAAGTCTGTTTACAAGCCAATGTTCAAAAGATTCTTATTGTCGTTTTTCTGCGTTTTTTAAAGAATGTGAAACTTTCAGGCATACCCTGTTGGTGGATAAAATTCACTTTGACCAAAAAAGAAATCCTTATTTGGTTACCATGTTTGTTTCCTACCTTTTCAAATTTTCCTGTTTCTTTAAGATATTTAAATGGAATGAAACATGGCTTGAGTCAGTGTAATAACTATCAACCAATAATTTCCAGTAGTTTACAATAAGTGAAGAATTGGATGCAATCTTTTAAAGAAACTGATCAACAAAAGCCTTTTTCTCGTGATTTCGCAGTGCTTCTTTGTTTGAAATTTATTGTTTTTATACAAAATATGAGAGAATTAATACCTCATTATGATTAGTTAAGATTAGTTGGAGAATTATGTTCAAAAAATGTATAAACCAATACACAGTTTTCGCAATTAACAATGAATAGGCTCAATTATTCTGCGGAATCAACCTGTCTTACCTATGCTTCCTAGCTGTCATTTTTTCAAATTAACAGGAACTGTCAATTACTTAAACAATATTTATAAACAAATCACATTTTAAATGTTATTGCACGAATAGGTCAAAGTTTTTCGGAAAAAATTATAACATATTGGTAGTTACTCTTAGCTGTAATTTTCTTAAAAATTATTTTAAAAAATTTTCCTAATAAATGCACATTTTTCAAGAATTTGCTCTTTCTTGGCGGAATCAACTAAAAATGTATTGACAATGACTCTATGCTGTGATACTTTGGCCATTGGCAAAAAACTTAATGATTTAAGCAATATTTATAAACATATGTACCTTTTGACTACTTTTGCATTAATGGGTTTATTTGTTTGGGGAATAAATTGGAAAATCTTGCGTAACAAATGACTTCTTGTCATATCAGTCAAATTAAAAAGTACTGTTGATTATTTACACAATATGTATAAACAAATTCACAGGTGGGCCATTTTTCCATAATAAAAATCATTCATTGAAAAATGTACAAATTATCGATTTGTTTATAAATATTTTTTAAATAATCAATACTTTTTATTACTTAGAAAGAAGGAATAAGTAGCAAGACATTTTTTGTTCATTCCTCAACTAAAATTTATATTTATCTTGGAAAAATGTTCAAACCGTAAGTTTGATTATAAACATTGTGTAAACAATTCTCATGTAGCAGCTATTCTTAAATAATATCAATTATGCATTAATTTTTTTATATTTTATATAAAAGTTATGAATTTCAAACAAGAAATCATTCCGAATAAGGACAAAATCGATCTTGTTGAATAATTTGTTTGAAAGATTCTAAATAATTCTTTTTCATATTAGCATAAAGAAATGTATTTCTAATACACTGACTAAAGCTCTTATTTAGATAATTTTAAGATCTTGAAGAAAAAGTTGCATCTGAAAAGTTTGAATAAAATGATTTATTTTGTTGATAAATACAAAACTTATGTTTCGGTCAAGTGAACTTTCTGCACCGGCTTGTTATACCTGGAAGCCTCACGATCAGGAATTAATTCTTGAACACTTAAGCGTTTTATTTAAAAGTATTTAAAACAGTTTTTATTCCATTTTCTTTACTGAATTGAAATAATTAAAGAAATTTTTATGTTTTAATTTTTTAACGGGAATCATTAAAAAAATTTAAATTATTTGATTAATATTAATTAATATTAGAAAAAGTAAGGCATTTTAGTTAAATTAAATGGATAATAAACATAAAAATAAATGTGTCTTAATCTGGAAAGATTACACAGGCACACGAAAAAAAGTCATGTCCACCAGGTCAGGTCGCATTTCGTTCCTAACCTCAAAAAATGAAGAAAGTTGGAACATTCATGAAAACACCCAGAAAACAAAGCGGTTATATGTGTTCAGGGTCGCTGTGTTCGAATTTAAAGGTAATTTGAATCGGCGAGGTCGCACTCACTTCATAACCTTGAAAAAATTAATTTAAACACCGAAAACTGTCTCTAACACGTTAAAGAAAATTTTCTTTTCTTTTTTCTATGATATCTTGTTCTTTTATTCTCGAAGGACCTATGCAGGGGGTTTCTGTGACGTTTCACACCTTTTTGAACAACCTCTCTTTGCAATGTCCAACAGTAATCTGCTAACATATTCACATCCCACCTTCCTGGATACCTACGTTCCATCTCCTTTATGTATTGATGGAATCTTACTTGCTGCTCCTCACTGTAATCCCCCAAATTCATTGGAAACCAGATCAGCTACTATTTTCTTGAAGTTTCCACTTTTATTATTACCGAGAAAGTTTTCCACGACATTTTTGAAACTTCTACACCCAGCTTTTTCTTTTTTGCTCATAACTTTGATGAAACTCTGATCGTTCAACATTTTGCGGATTTGTGGGCCATCAAAAACACCCTCATGCACTTTTGCGTCTGAAATATTTGACAATCTTTGCTGTAAATATTCGAAACATTTGCCTTCTTTGTTAAGATCCTTTACAAATTGCTTCATGGGACCCAATTTAATATGGAGAGGAGGTAGAAGTGCTCTGTTGGATCGACTAACGGGGTTTGCTTAATATTTTGCAAATCTGACTCGAAAGAAATTATCGTTGGCCATTCTTTGTTAGTTTAGTGATTCTTTCTATTCTTTCTATCCCTACTATCCCACAAACACAAAAAACATGGATTTGGTGTAAACCCTAATTTTTGCCCTAATACTTGCGAATACTAATAATTATTAAATAAGGTCAGTATCAAGTTCGATTGTTCGAATCGTATATATTGCCCAATTCTTACAATGTTTGAACTCGAAGCCCTCAATATTTAGAATTAACTGCAACACTCACTGTTTCAGGGCAGCAAAGCTTCTAAAATAAGATCATTATCAAGTGCTTTTGTGCCAATCATATATACCGTCCACTTCTCGCGCCGGCTGAACTTGATATTTACCTAATTTTATCGCCGTTGCCGCCCTGAAACAGTGCACATTGCAGTTAATTTGAAATCTTGAGCGCTTCGCATTAAGACATCGTGAGAAGTGGGCAATACATATGATTTCAACAATCGAACTTGATACTGACCTTATTTAATAACCTATTAAAAAATTGAATTTGGTTAAAAACGTAACAATGGTACGAGAAACAATTAATGACCAACCTTTTTTCAACCAAAAAGGAGCAAAAAATTTGTTATTAGTAATTTTTAGATAGGACAAGTCGATTTTCGATTTTCAAAGACCGCGCTCAGTCTTTTTATATTCCCCAAAGTTGTACCCATATTTTTTAAAAATAAAAGTCAAACAAAAAAAAAGTAATTTGGTGATAGTGAATTCTCTTCTGTTAAAACTCCTTCAGCTTTAACGAACACATTCTCATCGCGTATCTCGTGCTTCGCACTCGAATTTGCCCCTCAAATTGTATATCATTTCCAGAAATGTATATTATTACAATGCATTACATAAGTTGATATTCAAACAGACGTAGTTTAATTGACTTGTTTAAAAAATGCGCATTCTTTAAAAAAATATATTAGTTATTAAACACTTTATTAAAACTTCTGCCGGTTTTCACAAACTGAATTTGTTTATTTCCAATTTTACGTTTAGGATTTAAAAGTTACACATACGATTTACACATTAGCCTTAACTTTTTCTAACTTCTACATTATATCCCTGGCCTGAGGCACCCACGAAAATTCGATTAATGAGGGGTTGGGGCGTAGAAGGGGCGGGGGTTAGTGTTTCATGCTGAGAAGATCACTAACCTTCAGCAGCGTTGTATTAGATAGGAGTTCATGCGATCCCTTCTGTTAATACCCGGCCAAACAAATTTGTAGATGTTTTTAAAATGCACAATTGTTGTCTATACACATGTTCACTTATTTTGCACAGTTTAACCGCAAAATTTCATTTTTGATTTTCCATAATTTTTGTATGCTGTCAAAATTTGAATTTTGGATTTTTCAAGGAAATTGAAAAAGTTGTTATGATAATCTTGTAGGACATTCAAAGAAAATAATTTTCTTCTCTTGACTTTTTTTCATATCGTGCGTTTTTTTTGCTTAAAATGTTTTTACCAAAAAATGTCATTGGGAGAAGTTTTGAGTATTATAAATATTTGTACAGAGAATTTTTGAATATTGAAAAAAGTGGTCTCAAGAATTTTCAAAATGTGCTCACTTTTTGAATTTTTATCCAAAATGGCTGGCTAACGAACTTGACCTTTATTTTAGGACAATAATACAGTATACCGAAGGCCAATCCAATACGTCAATTCTTTCGAAAGTTATAGTGCTAACAAACTAAAAATCTACAGGCACACACAGAGAGCACATTCGGAGAAACCTGTTTTTCCGATTCAGGGGGTCTGAAAACGTGCACATTTGACAAAAATTCGGAGGGGTGGTCAAATTTTACACAAATCTAATAACTTCTCTGATGAGAATTTCATACGAAATATAACTTTTTAGAAGAAGGACATAAGGTACAAAAACATTTTATTCAACCAAATCTTTTGCCTAAACAATATATACAAATTTACTAACATAAACCGTACGCTAGGATGCGTATTTTTAGCTTTCAGCGTAAAAATAACATTCACAAAAAAACTGATTAAATTGATGGAAAAACGACACAAGTTGCAATAAAACGCTTAATAAACATTTTTTAATAGGATGCGTACTTGTTTTTAATTAAAAAATAAGACCGTTAAAATATTTTTGTTTCGATACGGATGCATTTTATAAACTGTAATAATATAAATGTATTGAGTTAATACATTTTTCAGGTTAACCAAGAATACCATTTAATGCAAACTAAGAAACAAAGGGACATAATAATAGTGGAACGTATTACAGTTATGTTAACAACATAACACTAATAGCTTGTTTCTCTTTTTTAACTAAAAACTTTGAATTACATAAAAAAAATTTCCTATTATTCTGTGACATAATTTAATTCGTTGCATTGAAATTATGCTGTGACATCATTTTCATTCGTTTCATTTTCATTATACTTTGACATAGTTTAATCTTGTTAACCATTACGTTGAATGCTAATTTTAATTCGTTGCATTGCAATCATGTTATGACATAATTTTAATGCAACCGATTAAAATTATGTCACAGCATAACTTTAATTCATTTCATTTTTATTATACTTTGACATGGTTTTATCTCGTTGCTCCACTATGTCAAATGCTGATTTTAATTCGTTCTATTAAAATTATGCCACAACATAATTTTAATTCATGTAATTTTCATTATACTTTGACATAGTTAAGCAAGTAATTTATATTATGTTGTGAAATAATTTTAATGCAACGAATTATTTATTTATTGTATTTTATGTAACGACAGCTTACACAATACATATATGATACTTAATGTTATCTGTGATATTTGTTTATGTCAAAAGACCTGTACGAAGGAGTGGAATTAAAGGATAAAATACTTTATTACACTATTAATACATTGTAAACAATTATTTACACTACGGAGACAACATAAAAGCCCTAACTTTTAGTACACTGGACAAGCATTTAGCGACACGCAATAATTCTGTTTTATCCGGAGAATTCAGAAGTGCAATCCAGAACGGACCAGAGGCTGTAAGGCGTAACACAGACCCAAAACAATACCTTCTGACATCCCCATACACAGGGCATTCTTTCAATAAGTGAAACAGATTCTCTTCCACTCCTAGATTGTAGATTGTGCAGAGTTGCCCCTTAGTGAACCCAATAGAAAGATCCCACAATGAGAATCTACCCCTTAGGTCTCCAATAAGACGCACCTGAGCAAGAATTCTAACGTATCTAAATGTTAATCCACCATGAAGGTACAGCTGCCCAATGGGAATAATCCATAGGTGTGGAAGCACCTGAAGAGCTGATGTCTGACTCAACCTATACAGGTTCGCATCTCTAAGACAGGCCTCAAATTTCGCGAGGATTAAATCCTTGTTGTTCTGTAAACGTACAAAGTCCAATCCGGGCCAAAAGGCCTCAATTCCACCGAACGTGAAAAATTTTTCAGCTGCAGGACCCAATTAAACATGGGAACTGCCGTAACCGAGTCTGAAAGGACCTGTAGACGTTTTAAACAGACTGTAGGAAGCCTCGCTTCACCCATACATAAAACCTTCTCAAGCCAATTTAAGGCCAGCTTTAATATGGTGTATGCTAGTGGAACACGGCCCGGTTCCAGTCTCCACGCGTAACCTGGAGTGTGTGAAGGCAGACCTAAAACTCTCTTGAATAAGGCAGTGGGCATTACCTCTACCTCCTCACAATACCTCAAAACCCAGACCCCTATATTAATTTACATCGCCAAGATTCGGGCTTCGACCTTCGAAGGAATTGCAAGAATCAACTCACGACTATCTTAGCCGCAGTAACCCTTTTTCTGCAGGCCAAAGAAAGGGTACCAGAACTTCCAAATAGCTTGCCCAGATAGGAATATTCCCTGACAATCTACAATTGAGTGCCCTCAAACGTAAAATTTGGCATTAACGATGGTCTACCCCTCTAAAAAACCATGGTCTTGGTCTTGGATGTATTGACTTCCAAATAATTCAACCTACAGTATTCAGCAATAGCATTAATTTTTTTCTGTAGATCAATACTAGTGTCAGCAAGGAAAACTATATCATCAGTATATGCCAAAAAAATAACCGTGATCAGGTGGTCGATTGAAATTCCCCTAAAGTCACGACTCAGCACGAAACTTTCCACATCCCCGATTTTTAAGATAAAGATATCCGGAATAAGAAGCTCACCCTGAAGGACTCCGCATTCCACGCCAACTGGGGACGTGATGCCCTCTGGAGTTCGAATGGATATCCTAGCTGCATCATACAGACATTTTATTACCCTAATAAATTTTATGCTGAAACGTAGGCTCAATAAATTTTCCAGAGCAGATCATGGTTGACTGAAGGGAAGGCTCTTTTGAAGTCAATTAAACACTCGTAAACCTTACCACCAGGAGTGAAAAGATTAATCTGTACGATGGAGCTAAAAAAAATGAAATGATCCATACAACCTCTGGCCGCCCTAAAACCCGCCTGAAATTCCGGCAAACACTCACACTCATTCATCCACGCCACCAATCTGTCCAGGAGAATTCGCGTGAATATTTTAGCAACGTTCACTAGAGCAATGTCTGTATATGAGGCTGGATCATTTTTGTCACCTTTTTTTAATAGCATGCACGTACCGATATTTGCCCAATCTGAGCGGAACTCCTGATTCTCCCAGACCATCCTGAACAAATATTCAAGGTAATCCACTCCTAAATCCGGAAGCGCTCTCTAAAATTTCGCAGAAATACCATCTTCTCCTGGAGCTTTCCCTGGTTTACATTTGCGTACGGCAGCAATTATTTCTGCTTTGGCAATGAGCCCATCTAGGTGAGGGTGCGCATTCACGGACCAAGCAAGGCCAAGTCTAATTTTAGGAGGGTACAACTGGTTCGCGAATTCTTCCCACGTTTACAGGTCTATACAATTTCCATGCGCAGGTCTAATCTTAAAAAAGTTGACTGCCCCTTAAGATTCTGCAGAAGCTCTGGCTGCTTAAAGAGCATTCTAGAAAGCCTTCTCGTGGTTTGCCCTCTTCGCATTCAATAGAGATAGGTACGCCTTTTTATCTAAATTATATTTAGCGATTTCCTCTTGCGTGAATCCAGAAACTTACAAGTTTTTAGGATTTTTTCTACCTTTTTTTTTTACTATTAATACAGGCCCTGTCATACCGCGGTTTCTTCCCACAAAACAAGTAGACGGTCTAGCAATCATACCCGCTCCCGGCGCAACTTCCTTAAGAATATTTATTAGAGTTATGAATATTAATGTAAGATTCTGTCCGCAATTTTGAATATTTTGGTCTGATTTCTTACATACGTCATCTAAATATTCGTCCCTTGACTTGCACGAAGCCAGTTTTTGGACAAAATGTTTATATTTTGCTTAATAACAAAATTAAAAAGAACAATAGATAAAAAATGCAGTGACGTTCAGTGTAGCCGTCTGTGGATTCTCCAGCTTGATTCAGTTGTAATTAGCAGAATTAGTTTATTGACATAATTTGAAGCAATTGAAAAAAGATTCTTGAAAATCGGTTAATATTTGCAGTAATAATGGAAACTTTGAGCTATATAGAAAAATGTACCTTTTGCCGAAAACTTAACATTTACTCCCTCAATTTTGAATAATGAGTATTGAATTAAAAGGCAGTGATTAAGAAGTCTTATTAACTTCGAATAATAAGCCTTACTAAATTAATTATAATTTTTCTAGTTTTACTTGTGAAAAAATCGTACTAAAGCAGTTAGTAAACGACTCAGCAGGATAAAAATGATCATTTTCATTTTGTGCACTTGAATTTCAAATAATGAACATTGAGATAAGATGAAGATGTTCATATTTAATTCAAA
>JAWWLR010000158.1:61445689-61462270 GCA_035041075.1 Acraspis erinacei | reverse complement strand
AACTCGCTAATTTTTTCAGAATTCCCTTATTTTTCAACTGTTCTCTTTGGAGAATTTTAGGCCTCGTCTTGCAGATTCGCAACGAAAAACATAAACATTAATTGTGGTGTGTTACTGTGCTATTTAAAACAAATGGAGTAGATTCATAACTGAATCATGACAGTTTAGTAGTGCACTTAGAATTAAAAGTAATGACGAACAAAAATAATGTCAAAAAGCCGAATGATTTTTTACTTCTCCTCTGATGAGACTTCAGAAAGACAGAAAATAGACGTCCCGACGCCCAGTGTCGGTCCACCGCATGATCTGTCCACCGTTCATCCTGGCGATGTCGTGCTCGCGCACGCGCCAGTGTGCATTAATACTAAAACCGCGAAATTCCAATTTAAATCATTTGTAAATTAATTTTTATTACTGAATGAGAATTCACTACAAATTTATTAACTTTTTAAAACCCGAAATCAATACGAAATATTTATTAACAATTCTATATAATTTGTATAATTTTATCTTTATTCCCTGGTTTACAAAAGATTTTTGCCAGTCGTTGAAATTTTTTAATTTAATCACTCAGCGTTTTATATTTTTTAATTTGAGGCCTTAATAATTAAAAGCTTTAAAAATGAATAATAAAAAAGT
This sequence comes from Acraspis erinacei, assembly GCA_035041075.1. Lineage (NCBI taxonomy): Eukaryota > Metazoa > Arthropoda > Insecta > Hymenoptera > Cynipidae > Acraspis > Acraspis erinacei. Next base: position 61,461,631 of record JAWWLR010000158.1, on the reverse strand, counting down.
TACTATTTTAAATCAGGCAAAAACTCTTTATTTAAATTAGCATAATTTATCCATTCTTATTTGGAAACTATTCGATTTTTAATGTTATTAAATATAAACTGATTTTAAAACTATTACGACATTCAAGTAGAGACTAAAATTTTGAACAATTTAAATTCGAAATAAACTAATTATTAACATTTAAATGAAAGAATTTTTAAATAAAAAATATCAAACATTTATTTTTTTAAATTAATTTATAGCTTTATAGTTCAAACTTTCAAACTTGTTCAAATTTGAAGCTTCAAATGACTTAATTTTGATAATGTAAATTTGAACGAAATATCCACCGTTACGGCGCTATACTTGACCGGTTACTTTTAAGGAAAATTCCATAATACAAGGCAGGCCAAACTTTAAATCGTTTTACTATTAAAGCTTTGAATTTGAGATTACACCATTTTGAACGATTTAAATTTTAGATTGGATTTTGAACGTTTGCATTTTAAAAGTTTTTACCTAATTTTAAATTATTCAATTAGAAAAACTTCTAATTTCGAACAACTGAATTTAAAATTATTGCTATCGCCACCCATATTCGATTTGAAATTCAACCATTTTAAGCCTTTTAATTAAAAATGTTACATTTTTTTCTAAGGACTTATAAAAATTAACAAATTTTGATCACATTTGTGGAAATATTTCTTTAAATTTTCAAATTGCTCAATAGTGTTTTAAATTTTAGTTTAATTGGAATTGATAAAAAATTAATCTCCGAATTAGAAAATATTAAGGAATCATATATAAATGAGAAATTATTGTATAGAATTCTAATTATTTATTTTAACATTTAAATGAAGCCAGATGCGTTGATAACGATCGTCTGTTGTTGATAAAAAAGAGTACTTCAAAGTGTCACAGCGATAACCAGGAGGATCTGTACAAAAATCTTGTGATTTTACCCTCGAAATTGAATGATGCATTTTTGATTACTCATACACTCCCATTTAATTTCTTCCTTCTGAACTCAATTTAGTCGACTCAAAAGGTGAAAAATTAACTTTAAATTACAAAATTTTTCGAATAATCAATACACAATTAATTCAAGAAAAAATTTGTATGTTAACCAACATTTTTCTTTTAATACAAGCTTCAGCTCGTAAGATTTTTTTTCTTCCAGATGAAAAAATAATTAAGGAATTGAAAAATATTTTCCTAAACAGAGTTTTGCAATCTGAAAAAAATGATCAATTTTCTCATTGAAAATATGAGTTTAAACAAATGTAAAGCAAAATTTCTGTTAAGGTTTTCAATCTGGAGAGTCAGTGCGTTAATTCTTCTGAATGACGTGCCAGACGTGGGTCATCATTATCTCATTTAGAGATAACATGCATCATCAGAAATACGGCGGAAAATTACGATCCTACTCATAATACATTAATTTATAAATACGTTTTTTGTATGCGAGAAATTAATTAATAATAAAGCAGGGAATTAAGCAGAGCTTTTTTACAGTGAAAAAAATTAAGCTAGCCTTTCCATTTTTCATTAGAATTCGGACAGTGTCTATGTATAGCGAAAAAGTCCAGCTATTTGAACTGAAGTTTTAGTGCAAATAGTTCAATTTCCAGGTCTCGCTATTCGTACCGAAAAAATGCGACTATCGTACCGAAAGTGTGGCATACATAATCAAAAACAAATAAATTTAACTGACATTTGGGATCAAATTTTAATATCATAAACGTGAAATTTATATGTGTAGTTAAAAGCAGTCGTAGTCAATAATGATCTTGAAGTCCTCCACGAGACGAGCGTACAGTTCGACAATGATTTACCAGAATTCAGGTAAATTAGACTCAGTATTTTTTCAAAATATTTTTTTTATCTAAATTACTAGATTGAAAATTTTTCCTTGTAAATAATTACATTTTTTTAACAGAACCTACGGAGGCGTGTTGCAGAGAAAGGAAGAGCCTCACGTAGTGACAGTACCGACTTTAATGTGGATAAAAGCCCTGGACATGATCTTGGACAAACTCAGAGTTTGTGGTGTTGACTTCAGTAAAGTTGCAGCAATATCTGGTTGCGCACAGGTAGAACATATTTTTATTTTATAAAAAGTAGATATTTTCCTTCCTGAAAGTACAAAAAGGAATGCTAAATTTTCCTATTTTTATTGTTTCTTTCAGTTGATTAAGAGGAATTTATTTCAATTTTCCAAATAGGTTGCAAGATTATAACGATGAAATTTATCCTTATTTATTTGCATATTTTTTTTATATTTCTATATTAGGCTGCGGGTTCATTTGAGAAATTCAAAAGTGTCAATCGTAGCATACATTTGGAAAAATAGTAGCAAAATAATGTCATGCAATTTTGTAGATATGAAATCGAAGAGTTAATTATTTTGGAAATCTGGTATACAATATGAATATCCCATAAAATTGAGCAGAATTATTTATAATCTTTAAAAATACCCTACAAGCCTTAAAATTGGCTGAAATCGTTTAAATATGATGGAATACCTTTAAATCTCTAAAATCCATAGAGATCCTTAGAAACCCTGGAATTTCCTTGAAATTTAATTTTAATTTATTCTGAAAGTTCTCTAGAAATCCCTTGAAGTGTTTTAAATATCACTGAGATTCTGAAATTCATAAAATATCTTTTTATAAAATCTTTTAAAATGTCTTCAAATATTATTCAATCCTCTGAAATGCCGTGAAATCTCATGAAATCTACTGAAGTCCCTCGAAACACCTTGAAATATTTTAAACTGCACTAGAAGCCTCGACATCTTTGAAATGCGATGAAATCTATTAAAAATCCTTGAATTCTGCTGAAATCTTTGGAAAACTCAAAATTTTTAAATCCCTTAAAATCTATAGCAATTCAAATAATCTGATGAAATCTTTTTTTTTTAAATCCAATGAATTCTTTAAATATTATAAAATTCATTAAATATCCTCAAAATTTTGAAAATCCATTAAAAATGCCTTAAAAACTTCAAAGTCCTTTAAATCTGACGAAATAACTTGAAATTGCTTAGAAATTTTAAAATGTTTTGAAACTTTCTATAATACTTTGAAATTCTTTGAAATGTTTGCAATCCTGAAAATCTTGTAAAATCCCGTACAAAATCTTGAAATCTTTAATATCCTTTAAAATACCGTTGCAAATTTTTTAATCTTTAAAATTCTCTGATAGCCCATGAAATCCGTACAAATCTCTTAAAATTACTAGAAGTGCCAGTTAAAATCCTTTAAAACTCATTGGGATTTTTTGAGATCTCATAAAATTGTAGAAATTGCTTGAAATTTCGATTTTTCAAAGGAGATCTGTTCTTTTAGCCAATCTATCGAAGCCGTTTGAAAACATGTTTAAAGGCAAAGTGGAAAAATAGATGCGTTTGCGAGTAGTTTGTCGCATATAAAAAATATCTTAATAGTAATAAAACTTATCACATTTTTACTCCTTCCTACAATAAATAATTAAAAATAAGGAAATTAAATTATTTTAGCAACATGGTACCATCTACTGGTCAAAAGGTGGCCAAAACAGTCTAAAAAACTTAGATCCAGAAAAATTTCTGCACGAACAATTAGCTATGGCTTTTTCTGTAACTGCGTCGCCTGTATGGATGGATTCCAGCACAAGTGCAGAGTGCAAATTGCTTGAAGAGGCTGTTGGCAGTCCTGAAGTAAGAAAAGAAAAATTGATAGAAAAACTGAAAAAGAACACAAATCTTCATTAGGAATAACAAATTAAATAGAGTTTTGATTTTTTTCAGAAATTGGCCGAAATAACAGGATCCCGAGCCTACGAGAGATTCTCAGGTCCCCAAATTGCAAAAATTTCACGCAAGAGACCAGAAGCCTACAGCAGTACTGAGGTATTATCCGCAAAACACTTGCGGCTTCCTTGAAAAATAAAGAGAACGACACAATTAATCGAGGTACTCGCGACGGATTGGTATTAAAATAACATAGAGTCGAGAAATGTGTTAACTTTAGTTTGTGATCGGCTTAGCATTAATGAAAAGAATTTGCTTGGCTTGATTTTAGAGCAGTCAGCGTTTTCAGAATTTTCCACAAAATGATTTATACGGGGTTTTTTTTAGATGGAAAGTTATGGATTATACCAAATAGAAGTTGTTCATATATTACACAACACTTTTTAAATATATTTTTTTAAAACGAATTAAATAATATAAAAGGGTAGGGCGTAGTGAAACAAAGTTTTCAAATCTGTTTTTGAGGTATGTCTAAAGCGGATATTGAGGTATCCTCTCCGGATAACCCGTGATTTAAACAATTGCATTTATCATCATATGAAAGTATACCTTATAAAAAAAGTTTGTGATCAAGTTAGAATTTTTTAAATACCGACAAAAATTACATGTTGTATTTGGCTAATAGGATACTTACTTAAAATTTGTTTCAAAGTTATTTTTATAAAATAAGTTCAAGAAATGCATTTTTGAGGAATATAAATTTTACATGTTGCAGCGCTGAATAACTGATTATGGATGATATAGGTAAAAATCAAATATTTAAAAAATTAATATGAACAAGTTTTTGAACTTAGTTCTGATGCCACTTCCAAATAGTAAAAACTTAGCATCATTAAAAGTTGCAAAGTTTCTGAGAAACAAACTAAAAATAGTAATGATACATTTTTTTTTAATTTCAAAGAAGTGTTCCATTAACTTAATCCCAAAAAACCCGATATTTTTGTTGAGATTTCAAACAAAATTCTAACATGATCCAAAATTATTTTTCCTAAAATATAATTGTGTATAATTTCTTATCGAAAAGTGCACACATAAAAACTTTGCAATAATTTTTTTGCACATGAGGAAAACGTATTTATACTGGGAAAATTAGATTACTGAAAGTAACTTAAAAATTAAGGGATGCGGGGGTCATATCTATTGTTATGGTAGCGTTAAGAGGGGGAGAGAGAGTAAAAAATCGTCCAAAAAATGGTAACGTAATATAAGGAAGACCTAATGGCTGAAATTGCAAAAATTATGTGCATTATTTAAATCTTTGCTTGCATATATTGCCATTCTTTATAGTGTTTTGTGGTTTTAATAATATTTCTAAACCTACCGCACGTTTTAAGATGTAAGCCGTAAGGGAATGAAAAAGCAGCCTGCGTAGTAATTCTTATGGAATTAAATTGATCCATTCGTTTTTCGATGTTCTGTTCCCTCGCTCTACAAACTTAAAAAAAAAAACCCTCAGTAGAACGTGGTAGTAGTTCCCACGAGATTCTAATAAAATAAAATTCTCCTAGCTTTATTATCAAAATATGAGAGCGAATTTAAGATTTATGTCTTCTTTTAAATCAATTTTAGAGAATTTCCTTGGTTAGCAGTTTTCTCGCTTCCTTATTTTTGGGAGACTATGCTCCCATTGACTGGTCCGATGGATCTGGGATGAATCTGTTGGATATTCGATCTAAAGACTGGTGCGACGAATTATTAGAAGTAAGTAATCTGATTTCGATACCTTTCCATGGTTGTCGAAATTGTAATATTATTCTATTCTATTTTGAATGTATGGAATGTATTATTTGTTAAGGAAATATTAAAAATGCTTAAATTTTTGAATTCGAGTCCAATTCGAAATAAAATTGTACACTTTTAAAAGGTTTAAAAAGTTGAAAATTGTTCAATACCGTTTTCCATTCTTACAATGTCAAAAGTCTCAAAATTTTTAATTGTCCAAATAATTGAATAATTTTAATCTAAAATGATTCAATTTTGATAGTTCTGATTTTTTATTTGTGAAGGATTTAAATATAAATTTGAGATAAATTTGTAGAATTATAAAAGATTCAATATGAAAATCTTGAAAATTTAATTGATTAAAATGTTGATGGATTAAAACATAAAATTGCGCCACTAGAAAAATTTTCAAGTCTAAACTGTCTAAATTTTCATATTTAAATTTTATATTATTGAATTTTGCAAAAGGATTTAAATTACATCAAAATTTCCACTACTTATGATTTTAATTCAAAATAAATGCTATAGATTTTTAATTATTTAATTTGTCAAGCAATTATCTAAAATTATCTAATTTTGAACTTTTTGAATGAAAGATTCTGTAACTTTTAAGGCCATGCGACGAGAGGGTCACGGATCAGATTCCTACATTACTGACACTTTTTTTATTTCCAAACTTATTTTCAAACCTAGCGCCGCTTCGAGTTGAAAATTTGGGACAATAGATAAGAAGCACTAATAAAGGTTGGTCTACTCCTTAATTTGAATAATTATGAAAAAAACAACGAAAATTATTTACAAAAAAACTGTTTTCATAATTATAAAAATTTAGGACTAGACCCACTTTTCTTAGCGCTTCTTAACTAGTATGCCAAATTTTCAACTCGATGTGGCGCTTCGTGTTAAACAATTTGAAATTAGAAGTGCTTAAAAGTTCAAGTTTCCCATGTAAGTCGTAGCCATTTTAGATAAGATCAGAACGCAGTCGTGTAATTTCATATTATTTCGTGACATTTAAGTTTTCAATTAAATTGGCATTTGAAGTGATTGAAAATGTTTTCCTACTAAAGTCAGTCAGTCAGTAAAAAAACAAGGTTTCGTACATTTCTCGGTTCAGTAGCCACCCCGCTTTTATAATTCTGAAAAATAAACTAATATAAAATTTTAGGTATGCGGTCCATCTCTTAAAGAAAAATTAGGAAAACCCGTTTCGTCGACGAGTGATATCGGTCCAGTATCAACCTATTTTGTAGAAAGATTTGGATTCGATGAAAAATGCAGAGTGATTGCATTCGTAGGGGACAATCCATCTTCTTTGGCTGGTAGGCTTCCATTAAAAAAATATTACCTATTTGTAACAACTAATAATTATAAAACTAAATAAAAAAAATTAATTTTTAGGAATGAGACTGAAAGAAGGTGACGTTGCCTGTAGTTTAGGTACAAGTGACACTCTTTTTCTCTGGTTAAATGAACCAAAAACCGTAACCGAAGGGCACATTTTCTGTAATCCTTTAGACGAGAAGGCTTACATGACTTTGCTTTGGTACATCACTCTAAAAAAAATAAAAATCCTGTTCATCCCACAAAACAATATTAAAACTTGGTATTTTCCTCAGTTTCAAAAATGGATCCTTGACGCGAAAGAGAATATGCGAGAGTGCAGCACAAGATTCATGGCCCATTTTCAACGAACTCTTAGAAAGCACACCCCGAGGGAACTTTGGAAATTTAGGATTGTATTTTGATGCCAAGGAAATTCTGCCAGTTCTTATCGGGGATTATAAGTTCAATAAAGCTAACGAGAAGATCAGTCGTTATAATTCCAAAGAAGTTGAAGTAAGAGCCCTTATTGAAGGGCAGTTCATTGCGAGAAGGGCACATGCTGAAGATTTCGGATTTTCAATCGGTAGGATTCTGGGAAAACATTTTTAATTGGTTGAGGATAAATTTATTGTTAGTTGATGTTAGTGGAAGCCAACATATCTCTCTTTTTTAACTTTTACTATTTTTGACGAATATGTCTCAAACAAACAATTTTTTATTTCTTTGACTTGACATGTTTCATTCCTTGAAGTTACCAAGGACTCGTTTCATTGCATTATTATGTGGCTACGTACATAGTTGTATTTTACTGAAGAGGTCCTTCGTCGAAGGGCGAAACGTTTATTAATAAAGAGATTTTTTGGACCAGTATACCGACAACATTTAAGATCTGTTATTTATAAATTTATTGTATCTGTTTAATTAAATTAAAATCCAATCACAGGTCCAAAGACTCGAATCATTGCTACGGGTGGTTCGTCAGTCAACAAAACGATGCTGCAAGTTCTAGCCGACGTCTTTAATTCCCCCGTTTATATCTCAGTAAGTTGATATAAATAATCATACAAATAAGTAACCCACAATCACTAAAAGAGGTTTCTACTAAAACTTCTTTGTTATTTAAACAGGAATTACCCAACTCAGCAATGTTGGGGGCAGCCTACCGCGCAAAATTTGCTTTGTTGAAAAACGAGTCTACTTACGAGGACATATTGAAAAGCCTACCAGAACCAACGATAGTCTGTGAACCTTACGATGACGCCGATACTGTAAGTAAAAATTTTTAATATAAAAAAATCGGTGTCAAAATCTTGCTTAATTCTATGTAATTTCAGATATACAAACCAATGGTCCTTCGATATAGAAAAATCATCGAGCAATTAGTGGAAAACCCATAAACAAATTTTTTAATACAGAACTTTGTGACTTCTACATTCCAATAGTGAAGAACGTAAACCGATGCCTTATATTCTCGCCTTTATTCGAGAAGTATGCCTAATAAAACGTGATCATGAGCAACGAATATTTATTTTTAAAAAAGCTTCTTAGGAACTAAGCAGTGGATTCTTGTCAAATAATCTTTGTTTATTCGAATCACGTTACAACGATGCTGAAATGTGAAGCTTTGCACATGAAATCTTTTTGCTATTTTCCTAACGAGTAAGCTATACTTATTTACATTTTAAGAAGCAGACATCAGTGCCCACTCTGAATCTTTTGTCGGCACATGCACAAATTGTTTATCGTACATATCAAATAACCGACGCTATTCCATGCAAATTGTGACAAAAAGTGCAATCTCAAGTGAAACATTCATTCCTATTGTAGATTTTATAAAAATGTTATATACTATTACCTAATTTATTTCGTACAAATAAAAAAGTGTGAATAAACAAGATCTGTTTAATCCCCCCCCCTCTAGTTTTGACTCAAAAATTGCATTTTTCACTGATGAATTATGAATATGTTTTCTAAATATTTGATCACAATTCAACGATATTCAATATTCATCCAAAGTGGCATTTATTTCAAAGGACAGCATATATCGGCGAGTCAATATAAATTAAAATATATACCTGCAAACTTATTCGTGAGTGACACGAAGCATTTTACTTTTTACGACCTCCTCGTTCCTTTTGTTGCAAGTTGATCACATTACCTGATGCTAAGTTGTAGTAAGCTAGTGAATTGTTATCCTTGAAGAACATACCCTGAAAGAAAAAAAGAAATTTAATCATATCTCTTGTAGAATAAACTATAGTATAATCGAACGGTCAATTACTCCTGCAATCTAGTGTACACTCTGAAATTTTATGCAAGCCCTTTCAAATCCATTCAATCTTTTACAATACCTCGTAAAACCCCTTACGAAAAAATATTTTAGAAAATTCAGAATGTCAAAATCTTGAAATATTTTATGTAAAAAAATAGAGAAAGTACAAACTAATGATTTATTTACTTATCGTAAGGGCCCCGGTGGAATGAAATATTAGAGGGAAATACAACATTTCTATAACTATATAATTTTTTGTTAAAACTTGTACAATTTCAGCAAAAAAGTACAAAAAGCTAAGACAGTTTTTCCACAGTTGTATTTTATTGTATTTTTACTTTTCCACAAGAATTTACAAAAAAAGTACAACTACAACAATCTACAGGAATTTATAATTTTTACAGCCAAAACGTTTTTTTCAAACTAGTATACAAATATTTAGAACATGGCACTTAAATAATTATAAATAAAGATGTGCAAATGATCGTTATTAAAAAAACTTCTATGTTTAAAATTTAATAGAATGGTAAAATATTAAAAGACAATAATCTTTATTCAACAAGTAAAAACTTACGTTTGCAGCTTCCTTACAGTAATATATAAACAAAAAACTTCAAACGTAATGTTTAAACACATAATATGTAAAACAAGCTCAAAACAGAAATTTTATTTTGGTTAATTTTAAATTAATTAATTAATTAATTAAATTAATTAATAATATTTTTTACTATTCTAATTTTTGTCATCCTAGGTCTAAAAAGAACAACTTTTGGGCTTGAAATCGTGTAAATTCTCGTAGTTGTGCTTTTTTCGTAAATTATTGTAGGAAATGAAAACTATAATAAAATACAACAACATACCAAAAATACAAAATTCGTCCGAATAAAAGACAAAAGTTGCAAGTTTATTTAATTTGGCTGTGATGCATTAATTTCTTTGTAGCTTCCTGCAAAAACGGTTTTAGTTTTTCTTACGTTTTAAAAAAAAATGTCCACTAGCGATTTCAAAAAATTTCTAGGAATTCCAGAGAATTTTATTTTATTTTAAGCAATCTCCTCCGATTTCATAAACATTTCACGGGCTTTTAAAGATTTTCAAAACATCAGGAGATTTTAAGGGATTCCTAACGATTTTAACCAGTTTTGAGACTTCCACAGATTCTAAAACTTTAAAAAGGATTTCTAAATATTTAATTCATTTTCTAAAATACACTAGAAATATCTTGAAGTCTTTATATATATCCTACAAAATTAATTGAAATCCCTTCAAATGTTTGATATCCTTTGGAGTTCCTTAAAATTCTCGGAAATATTGAAAATTCTCTAAAATCCCTTGAAAGTTTCGAAATTCCGTGAAATATGTGGAAATATTTTTTAATCTCTTGAAATCCTATGAAATCTGTTTAAATTAAGTGAAATTTAAATGGATTCCTAGCGATTCTCAAGATTTCAAGGGGCTTTGAGGAATTTCAAATATTCCGAGAATTTCCTAATAAAAGGAATAAGTTTAGTTTAAATTATCTTCCAGGGATTTAATATGGTTTATACGTTACGGAACAAATTTTATTTTATTTTAAGTTATTTCTATGGATCTCGACTATTTCAAGGGATATAAAAAAAGGGAAATTTCAAGGGAATTTCACAAGATTCAAAGAGAAGAAGTTTTATAGAACGTCTAATAATTTTTAGGATTTGGAGGGTATTTTACAAATGGCAATCGATTTTAACAAGATTTAAAAGATTTTAGTGAATTAAAAAATATTTCCAAAGATATCAAAGGATATTAAGAGATTCTAAAAGGTTTTCATGTATATCAATTAAATTTTAAGCGATTTTAAAGATATCAATCACTATTTACTTTTACTTTTATATAAGATTATGAGTGGTCTGAAATAAATTGTTCCTTTGTGGTTTCTCTACTTTTCACATTAATTCCATCAATATTTTTGTACTATTTATTCCAATGCCTATAACCCTATAAATTTGTTGTAAATAATGATTTTCTATTATCAATTTCCTATAGTCCATGCAATATTTTACAATATTATGAAATATTTTGCAGTCACATATATGCAATCTTATGCTTTTGTTCTTTTGTTGGTCAAACAAAATAATTTTGTTGCCATTAGGGGAAAAAACTATTTTGTTGGGACCTTTTGTTTGCCAAACAAAACAATAAAAATCGACAAGCAAGAAGATAGAGAAGAACAGTTCGGAGAACTCTGATTCACCTTGAAGGCCATTGAGGGTACCCCCGAATATACCGGCAAATCGCGTTCCCAGTATAATTAATTCCTCGAGTGAAATGCATCAAAGTCAACTTACCTCGTACTGAAGCTTCTGCTTTCCAGGAGGCATTCCAGTTTGTTCGTGAATACGTGCCTTCATAACCGCTACAGTATCATTAGGCTGTAAAGTGATTGTCAGAGTTTGTCCACTTAACTTCCATTCAGTCTTTTCGGCCATCAATGGAACAGCAATGCAAAGCTGTATTGGTCCCTGTAAACAGAAATGATTATAAGACACTTACTCGAGAGAATGGAAACATTTAAAACAATCATAATATATGAAGATTTTTTTAAAGCTAACCTTATTTCTAGCCAAGAACTGTTGTTCAGGAACCAATGAGTCTTCGGTACGCAACTTCTTGGATGGAGGTTCCTCTTCCATCGACTCTGCTGGATGCTTCATACCCATCTGTAAAATAAAGCATTTTTAAAGTGTGGTTAAGGGATGGAATTTAGCATTTTTACGTACATTTTAAACAATTTTCAGAGATTTTTTTGAAAATAGATATCTTAAAATCTTAAACGACCCAAAAATGGAAAAATTGTGCATCAGTTTTATAAGGGAAAAAAACACGTTCAATTGTTTAACATTAATTAGAATTCCACTTAAAATGCTTTTGATTTCTTTTTCGAAGTCCATTCAGTATTTTGTACGAAAGTTGGCTTGGAATTCCAGTTAACTGAAATGAACGCCAACTTTTGCTCACATAATTTCCGTGTGGACATTTTAACATTCAGAAAACAATTGCAGATTGTTTAAATTTTGGAACTTAGAATACATTATCATCAAACACCAAGTTTATTCAAACTTCAAACATTTAAAATTTAACAATTTTATGTTCAGGGCAACACAAATTTGACAGACTGAAAAAGAAGCATTGAAGATTTTTCAACTATTAAAACTTTCAATTTGAAATTATAAAAAAGCTTCAGTCAAAAATAGTACAACTCGGATTGCTTTTAAGTTGAGATTGGTTCATTCTCGAAACTTCAATGTTAGTATAATCGATTTTGAATGTAGCAAATTTAATTACAATAAAGTCGCGCATCAAAAATGGGTAGAACTGAAACTCGAATAAGTTACATAATTATGTGCACAAGATTCAATGGTATTCAGCAATATTCAAGTGACTTGTTTAAATATCAGTTAGTCCCCGTTTTGAGGTCTTCAAAATTATAAATTATTTCTTTATGCACAATTTAAATTAGAAATATTTATTGTATAATAACTTTAAAATTAAAATTCGCTTTTGATCCTTCTGCGACTTAGAACGATTCAAAATCAAACAATTTGAAAGGTTTCATTATAAAACAATTATCCCACACTTTCGATTATTAGTTGTTCCATTTGAGACGCTTTTCCTAATTAATCAATATTGAAAAATCAACCTAAAAATTGAGCAGCAATTATGGGTTTCAATTCGAAACTTTCCCATTTAAAATACTTCAGTTGGAAATTATCGTATTTCCATGTATTTAAATTACAAAACCTTCAATTATTAAGCTATTATTAGGTACGAAAGAACAAGTCTTCGAAAAAATATATAATTATAATTTTTAAATGTGCCATATTATTGCCGCTGAAGGTCTCGTATAAACAAGAGATTTGGTATTCGAATAAAGTTATTTTCTTATCGCTTCTTGTACAAATTAAAAAAAAAATGAAACGATTTTAATGAATGATAACTTTTTTTTGAAAAAGGAAAAAATTTTGATTAGAAGCGATCAGTAAAAAAGTATGGTAGAAAGCAAAATCTTTTAATAAACAAATTTTGTAGGCTTCTAATTTTTTTCATGAAAAAATCGCCTATTTTTTAAAGTATAATTATTGTTTCCCGAGACTTGTTTTTTTGTGCCCATAATACCTTCACGCTTTCAGTTTGAAATAAATTTGTTAAATCTATTGAGAATGGTGTTCTATCACTTCACCAATTGGTGCCGAAAACTGGAAATAGAAAGAGTAGGTACAATTTTAAAGATGTACATTAATTTTTGCGTAAAAGTGTTTTTACGATATTTTTATTAAATATAAAACAATGATTGAATACCAAAAACAAATCGTTTTAGATAGAATTTCCATCTAATATAGTAAAAAAACACAGTTTTGTCAAAAATGTTAAAAAAAGCAAAACAATTATTTCACTATTTCATGTAAGTTTAAATTAACTTTAATTAACGTATGTCGCGACAAATTTTATTCAGATTATGCAAACAATACGAATAATAGACGACTGGAGTTGAAATACAAATTCTAACCTAACTTTTAGATCAGATAGTAAATATTTCATGTAAAAATGAATAATTTTTTATATGTAAATTCCATCTGAACCCCTTTGTTTCCGATAAAGACTTATTTTTAGCATCCAATAAATACTTTAAACTCCACAATAAAATTCGCTAAAACACTTTTATGTACAAATTAAAATGCATCTTTAAAATAGTACCTATTCTTTCTAATCTTGATTTTTGTCATCAGGCTCATCGCAGTTTCACCATTCCCAATAGAAGGGTTAAAATAAAAATGGTTGAATTTCAAGTAATATATGTAGATTTGATGAAAATATTTAATTTATCAAGTCTCAGTCTAAAATTAATCCATTCTCAACAAGACGAAGTAAAAATTCTTTTAATGTATTAAGGCCTTGATTTTAATAGTTTAAAATTAGAAGTTTTTCTAACTTTAAAATTCTGGATTGAAATCATAGTCATTTTAAAGAATTTCAAGACGAACTTGTTCAAACTCACATTATTGTATATATGTTATTATACTAAAAATAAGAATTGAAAAATTCCCGGTCAGAAAATAAATTCAAAATATTGTTTCGATGTACATTAATACCAACTCTCAAGCGTACAAATCCTGATTTTGACGAATATTTTAAAGTCTTAAAAAAAAGAATAATTAATAGATGTTTGAAAAGAAACATGCAGAATCCAGAAAATTTCGTGTCACGTTATAAATCAAAATCATAATTTAAGGTAAATAAATAACTTACACCAGCAGGCATGGGAGGCTGCATTGGTGGTGGAGTTGGCATGAACGGCGACATCGCAGGCGCTGAAAGCAAAGCAACCATAGATTAATAAACCACTAAATGCAATTTAAAATTGTAGTTAAAAAAATGCCGCTTTTCATACAATTTTTAAAATCTGAACGATGAAGATTTTAACTTACCCAAGAGAGGAGGTGGTCTGATGGGTGGCATAGGGGCCATCATCATCATTGGCGGCTGGGGCATCATTGGTTGCGGCATACCCATTGGAGGCATTGCCATCGGTGGAGGAGGCTGAGGAGGAACCGGCATGGGCTTGGGTGCAGGAGGCTTCGGAGGGGCCTTCAAGGTAGCCTGAGGCTTCGACGCAACGGCTGCCATGTGAGACAACTCCGAAGCTCGAGTAACAGGTTTCGGTCCAATTTTCTCTTTCTCCTCGTCCGGCAGCAAACCCTTCACTTTGTGTATTTGATGAATCTGTTCTTCGAGAGTGATATTTGCCCTTGCCGCTCTCGTCGCTGCTTCCACGCTCGACGTATGTCCATCCCAAGTAACCTTATCATCCTTCTTCTTATCTTCCTCGCCAATCTTCTTACCAATCGCAGTTTCCTCATCACCGACACCGAAAATATCGGTACGCCTCTCTGCCAGTTGCTTGAGGCTGTCCTCGATTGCAGTTCCCGGGGCAAATACTGTCTCCTGAGACTGTTTGTCCAGATGCTTGTCGCGTTGTTCCACCCATCGAGGATCTAGCAGACCAATTCGCATATGCTCGTGCACTTTACTTGCCGGAATTCTCTCTCCGGTGAGTGGAGATATGAGATATTCCTCGGGAGCAGCAGGACGAGCAGTTTTAGCGGCATTCTGTTTAGGATTGTAGTCCTTTTTGATGAGTACGTGTCCGTGACTCGGAGGCAAAGGCGGAGGTTGCATGTTTTCACGATTTTTGTTGTCCTTTCCTCGCTGTGACTCCCCTGGTGGTGCCATCATTTCCTCGTCACTCGAGTCTTCCTCCATGTCTTGAACCTGGTTATTGTCCTTTGCCCGATCCTTCTCACCACCATCCGGTCGGTGTGGCATCTCATCATCTCCGTCGCTTTCGATTTGCATCTCTACATCATCTCCATCCTCTATACGTTCCTGCATGAGAACTCGGGCTCCCACCTCGTCTGGCGTTGTCGGCGCTGGGAAATTACCAACTTCGAATTGCTGGTAATCGACAGTTTCAACCACAACGAAATCGTGCCAATCGATTTGAGCGTAAGCAACACGTTCTCGTTCCAACTCTTCCTCTTCCTTGCGTCTTTGTGCCTCCTGGTATTTAAGCCATTCGGCTCGATACTTCACTTGTTCTAGAATTCTGTCTTTATTCGTTGACTCGTTTCTTAATCGTGGCAGCAAATCTTTGGGTGGAATCAAAACTTTAGTGTACTGTTCTAGAAGTTTAGTGAAATACTGAAACAAGGAAT
Source organism: Acraspis erinacei (assembly GCA_035041075.1). Taxonomy (NCBI): domain Eukaryota; kingdom Metazoa; phylum Arthropoda; class Insecta; order Hymenoptera; family Cynipidae; genus Acraspis; species Acraspis erinacei. The sequence goes on along the minus strand of JAWWLR010000158.1, from coordinate 61,445,790 downwards.
GTTGGGGACGTAAGAAGTCGAACTGGAAATTTCTCTGTTCGCGGTTCATCAAATTTGTTAAGAACTGACGTCCATTACGTGCCACGAACTGTGCAGTAAGC
>JAWWLR010000158.1:61428871-61441586 GCA_035041075.1 Acraspis erinacei | reverse complement strand
CTCCGAAAACCGCGCAGGCCACAGGGGCCGGCACACTAGCGAAACTCCACCTAGGCTTGCGAGAGAAATACAGGCACCGGTGTTAAACAAATTAACTTCGGGTATAATAGACCACCTTCCTTCGGAAATAGACCACAAAAACAACCAAAAGTCACCAAAGCACACTCCAATTTTTAAATTACAGAGCGCCACAAAAGAACATGACCGGTCACGACGGCCGCCATCTTCCAACCATCGACTAACACATTCGCGGCCATGTTTGATTTCTTAAAATCTCCAGTTCAGTCCATTGGCGAGTTTGCATAAAGCGACGGATATGTATATATTCTGACCAACCCGGTCCATCGTCGTTTTTCCAAATTAACGAATCAGCGAGAGCACGTGGAAAAGCAAAAAATAAAGAAATAAATACAGCCATAACCTTAAATTTCTCTACTTGTCTATTGCTGTCTATATTTCATTAAATTTTATCTATTTAATTCCATATGCTGAGCTTTATGACAAAAACAATTTAATTTTGTGATTTTAATTTCATGATTCGAAATGCCTACTATCGGTGTAAAGCGAGATGTGCTCTTCCAAGCTTTGGGACAAACTTACAGTAAGTTTAAATTGTTTGCACATTTTACCTATTTCCCCAGAAAGAAATGATTTAAATAAATGCAAAATTACGTAAATTTTATATTCGGCAGTGACAATTTTGAATCTTAGGGAGTTTTCCTGTTTATTAACCTATAATTGAGTTAGTCCTACAATCACTTAAAAAATGTTCTTGAAATAACAATCGGCGTTTGACCAGATTGTTTAACAATGAGAAGAGCCTTGAATACAATATACTTCATTCAGATTTTTTATCCTTGAACTGCAATTTAATTTTTTACTTAGTACTTTTGTTAAAAGTAATAGTAATTAAAATTTATATCATAAAAGAAAAGTTATTATAAGTTGAAAGACAAATTTGTCACGCTTAATTTTTATTTATTCGAATTTGATAATTGGTTTAAATTCTGAGAATCAATAAAAATGTTCAAAACCCCCATTATTTCCATGTTCACATAAGTACATTTTTGATATTATTGATAATAAATAAAATTGATGTCACTTTAGTTCTCGACGTTTTTAAACAAAAATATACCATTTTTATAAATCACTCAAACTAATTTTCTGCTGTTCAATTATCGTAAGAATAATGTCTTATGTACTTTTAGATGGTCATGACTCACTATATATTTATTATTTCAATGCAATAAGCTATGTATTTGACGCTCGGAAAAAATTCACATCGTTCTCGAATTTTATTTGACTAATCACTTTACAAATACCATAAAAAGTTTCAGCCCAATATACCGGTTTTTAAATTTTCTTTCACGAATTACTCATAGCTTTCTCTTATAACTTGCTCGGTTCTTGGATTTTATTTCATTCATTACTTGTATGAATGTCAGACGATATAAAAAAGGGATTTATCCCGATACATTTATCGAAAAACTACGTTTTATCCCGACACGAGCTCTGAAATCCACAAAAAAGTGCGTGAGTGGATGAAATAAGTCTTCCGATCAGAGGCAGCGGAGCCCTCGGTGGCACAAGGCCCTCTGAAATTGAATGATTAAAATCATCAGATAGTCGGAAATAGAAGTCTTTCCGAAATATTTGGTAATATTTGGTGAAATATTTGGTAATATTTGGTAAATTATTTAAATCTTTTTTATTTCTTTAGGAAATCATTAAAATGTTTTAAACTTACCCGAAATCTCTGAAATCTTTCTGAAATCAGTTCAGTTCATATTTGAAATATTTTTGACATATATTTGTTAATATTTGTGAAATTATTGAAATATTTGTGCAGTCTTTGAAATCTTTATGAAATCATTGAGATCTTTGTGAATTCTTGGTGAAATCATTGTGAATTACTTATAAATCTTTGCGCAAGATTTGAAATATTCAGTAATATTTGTGAAATTATTGAAATCTTCATAAAATTGTTGAGAAATAATTGAAGTCTTTGTGAAATCTTTGTTAAATAATAGAAGTCTTTGTTAAATCTTTGTGAAGTCTTTGTGAAATTGTTTTGAATTATTTTAAAATCTTTGCGAAAGATTTAAAATATTATAAAAATATCTGGTAATATTTGTGAAATTATTGCCTTCTGAAATCTTTATGAAATGATTGAAGTATTTGTGAAGTCTTTTAAATCTATTCGAAATTTTTGAAATCTTTGTAAAATCATTTAAATAATTGTTTTATACTTGAAATCCATATGAAATCTTTATAAAATATTTTCAATATATCTGAAATATATCAAATCTTTGTGAAATCCTTATGAAATGTTTGAAAAATTATTGAAATATTTGTTAAATCTTTGTGAAATCTTTGGCAATATGAATTTTATACTTGAATTTACTATTTACAATTTATTGTTTGTTTATTATTTATGTTCATTTTTTATATAGTATAATATTATTATACTATGTTCAAATCGAACCATTCAATATTATGAGTCTAAGCCCCTAAGCTTCTGCTTCGGATAAGAATATTGAGATGAATATTGTTCTGGTATTGGCTGACATCACATGCAAGTGCTAAGTGAAAACAAGTTTGAGAATCGGACGCTTAGAAGAAAGTTATAATTTTTTACGAATTTTTTCATATACATGTCAGCGTTAAAACTTTTCTCAGAATTTTCGTGTCTCCCTATAATGATCTATTACCATAATGAGCTATTGCCATTGAAGATCATATACTGCATAATTTTTGCAATATTTAAACAGCAAATATTGATTTGAGTAATTATTACAACATTTTATATTCTCATTAACAAAAGTTGCAAACTATATTCTAAAAGATATTTATAACGACAAATTAATATATTTTATTTATATTAAAAATTATAGATTTTTTTTATTTCCACAATTTATTGTTCACAAGAAAAGTAATTCCACTTAAAAAAAGCTCCGTTACAAGTAAAATAATAATTAGTTAATACAATTCCCTGTCCTGTAGTCTAAATTAGAATTCTTTACGAAAATTCCCTATTCCATGTCACAATTACATTGATGTATTTAAAAAAATTTCCCGTTTCAAGCCAAAGTTATATTTATTTACATTTTATGTTATAATTCCGCATTAAAATTCTTTTAAAAATTAGAATCCTTTACGGAGAGTTGTGTAAAGTTACAATAGTTTTATTTCAAATTATTTGAAACTTTAAACCTTTTTCACAACTTACCAGCTTGCTAAAACCAATCTTTTAGGTTACATCCAACCAACAATCCGAAAATTGGTTTGACGTAGTTCTCCATATTAAAACAGAGAACTTAGATTTACTTCGGTTAATAATTATTGTTCAGACGAAGTTTGTACCCAAGAGCACTTAATATTTTAACAATGAAAATCAAACTTTTTTTCAGCGGATGATGAATTTCAAAATCTCTGCTTCCAATTTGGTTTGGAGCTAGATGAAGTGGTAAGAATTCTTTGTTTGAAATTTATTTTCTCTAAAATGTTCTTAATTGAAACAAAAATTTACCTACTTCTTAGACTACCGAAAAGCAAATCATAACAAAAGAGCAAGGCTTGGAGCAAAGTGTCGGGGCATCGGAGGAAATAATTTATAAAATTGATATTCCTGCTAATCGATATGATCTATTATGCTTAGAAGGCCTAGTGACAGGACTTCTAGTATTTTTACAAAAGTAAGTAGTTCCAAACATATTCTCTGTTTACCAGGTTCTAAAATTAAAATACAGAGCAAAATTCAATCTAAAATATTAAATCTTTTTAGAATACCTTTACCCCGTTACAAGAGCATTAATCCAAAAAATGGGCTTCAAAGAATTGTTATGAAGAAATCAGTAAGTGTCTTCTCAGTTTTTATTGTAAAAATGTACAGTCGAATATAAATGTAAGTCTTATAACGTTTTACTTTAAAATATTTATAGTGTTTACAAGTAAGAGGTCATTTGGTTGCTGCAATTCTGAGAAATGTAACATTGACTCAAGATGCTTACAATAGTTTCATCGACCTGCAAGATAAATTGCATCAAAACATCGGTCGAAAACGAACCCTCGTTTCCATCGGCACACATGATTTGGACACGATTCAGGGACCTTTTACTTATGACGCAAAACCACCAGAGGAAATTTTATTCAAGCCACTCAATATGGAGAAGGAATATACAGGAAGTGGTATTATCGAATTATATGCTGTAAGCCATTAATTTAATAATTAATTGTTTTTCAATTAGTTCAATGATTATTATATTTAAATGATTGTTTGCAGATTCACGCTCAGTTAAAGCAGTACCTTCCAATCATTAAGGATAGTCCAGTCTATCCGGTGATTTATGATAGCAATGGCATAATATTATCATTGCCACCAATTATTAACGGCGACCACAGCAAAATTACTCTCAATACCAAAAATATTTTAATTGAGTGTACTGCCACGGATCTTACCAAGGTGAATTTCATTTGCTAATTATAAGTTTATTGATGTGCATGCAAAAAAAGTGGGAAAACGTCCGTCATCCGCCACATCCCTGTGGCGGTCAGTAGGAATCTCTGAATTCTATTGCGTATTTCCTTGGTTAGTCCCAGTTAGTCTCAGTGTGTCACGAGAACTCTTGCTCCAGCCGGCCGGTTTGGCGAAATCCCTGTCGGGAAAAATCTTAACTCTGATGGAAACACTCGAGAGATTTGTTCCAAATATCGCGCGATTAACTTTTCGAGGGAGCCTTGTGGGAAGTCACAAGAAATCTGCAGTTAGTCCGAGCGAGGTCTATACCAAGTCTTCGTTATTCCGGTGGCAGTCATTGTTGTCTGCCGTCCTGATTTCTGAGTGACCAGCCCCTCGCTTTTTAGTGTAACCCGTTTAACGTAAGAATTTTATAAAAAAGTTTTAGAATCTGTTCTTAGCTTACGTATTAGTTTACGAACTTACTAGGTATACATAATCACACGTAACTTATATATGTTTAATTTTCAATTATAAAAATAGATGCTTATATCGCTTTGATATTTAAAAAAATATTAATGTAACTAAAAGTTTTCATGAATTCTGATATTGTACTTAAATTTAAACAAGATAAGTGGGTGTAAGGCGAACAGCGCTGCAGTTTCACATTTTCCAGGTTAAGTCAACTTGGGAACTATAATCATAATAATCAAAAGTAAAAATCTCCAAATCGATAAAAATGAACTGAATTCCATATTGCATGGAGCTTTCGACATTATGATTATGATTTCCCTTCTTTTCGTGTAGTTTTCTAGTCAATAATGAATAATTTTCTTATTATTATACCATTATGCCATTTCCGTTTAATCGCTATTTTCCGACAGCCTTAATATTTTTAAAGTTCTTCATTATATCCCTAACCTCAGTGACACAGACATTCTCAATTGAGTTTTCTAATGCATCGTGTTCTACATTGCAGTTGTGGTTTCCTATAGTTTCATCTCCCAATAATTACTGAATGCTGGCAAACTCTGTAATTTTACTTCCCTGCATATAGATTATTTCCAATTTATAAAACAGTTTATTGAAGCCTTCAAAGTCGCTTTACATTTTCTTCTCTTCTTCTGTTCTCATTTTATCTTTACTTCCCTTGACTAGTATTTCAGCTTTCCTCTTTTTGTGTGTGTAATCATTTTCAAGTCTATTTCTCATCCTTATCACTAATGCCTTTGATTTTCAACCTTCTTTCATGTGCTTTTTTCTTTTCTTTGGCGGCTGCGTGGATTTCATCATTCCACCATGCATCTCCAGACATCTTCCTACAACCACAGTACCACACACTTCAGGCGCACTCCTAACAATGACATCCTCTATCATAGCCGAGGCGCCCTCTATATTTTTATTCTCTATTAGCGCCTTCCAAGTTGCCTCATCTATGCGTTCGTTTATCATATTCATTCACAACAACGAAGTCAATTATACTGTGGCTATCTCATCTACACCAGGTGTACATGTGGATCATTTATCATTTGTTTTTTGATCCCCAAAATTACTTAGCCCCCTTTCTTTACCTTGACGTTGGACGCCAACGTATTAATTCATCTTTTCTAGAAGAATGATGATTTAACCATGATCGCAAGTACTTATTGTATCATAAAAGTTGTCCCAGAAGGCGTCTTTTACTTCGCTCGGATCACTATCAACCGGGGTGTAGCACGTTATGATAAATATATCTAATATGCTTCTAATATGCTGATGTGATCTTTCATTCATAATCAAACCTACACTTTGGTTACCATGTGATTCACTATCTACTCCAAACCACCATTCAAGTTTGCCTTCTAATACCCGATTTTATATGTTTTTATTGTCGCTTTCCTTTTTCTTTGTTTCAGGTACACATAAAATATCTATCTTCCTTACGTAAAGTACTTGAAATAATCTTGTCATTATTTCCAGGCCAGAGTTACAGTTGACACTTTAGTATGCGCCTTTAGTCACTACTGTTCTGAAAAATACACCGCAGAAACTGTGGAAGTGGTTTATCCAGACAATCAAACCTTCCATTACCCTGACTTGAAATATCGCACAGAAAAGATTGATAGCGATAAAGCAACGCGATACGTGGGTGTAAAGTAAGTAGAAACAAATACTTTTTTTTAAACATTTTCACAGGGTGGCCCTTAGATCGGGAAACCGGAAAACCCCGGAATTTGTTGAGACCGAGAAATAACAGAGAATAAATTTTCTGATTGGGAATTTTTAAAGCACTTATAATTTCATATTGTTTCAATTTGACCATTTGTAATAATTAGTAATGGCTAACATTTAAGAAATCAATTAAACCCTTCTGTATTTAAAAAGTTTATTTCAAATTGAAAACAGAAACAGTAGCAATTTTTCTCATTTTAAATCCATTGAAAATTTAATAATTTCAAATTAAAAATTAAAAATTGAACAGTTTTAAATTCAACACCTTAACGGTTGAGCCTTTTTTATAAGTTTGAAACCTTCAATATTAAAGAAAATGCAGGTCTACAGGTATAGTCATGTTGTTAAATATAGCAAATTTTAAAAGAGAAATCTATCTGCGATTCAGAAAAAAGTAGAATCTGACATTTTTCATTTATGATTAGTTATTTAAGATTTTGTAATTTTTATAAAACAAAAGAAAGTCTGAAATAACTATGGTTAAATAAATATGTCATATTTAACTTTTCATATCTCTGTACAATGTACATTGCCCTTTGGTTTCTCTTAGAAGTTGTTATATTTAACAATATGTCTATTCTCCTCCATTTTATAAATTTTTTGAAGACGTGAGATGGCTAGTGAACATCTTCAGAATTCTGTAAAGGAGTTAGGCGTAAAGGCCGTTTTTTTCGCCGTTTGGAATTGGCTGAAATTTTACGAAAATAATCGTTCTAGCGAGCTTCATTATTCCTGAAACCCGTTTACAGATTGTGCTATTTAAATGGGCAAAATTGGCACTTCAAAGGCTTTAAACTAATTGATTTCTAAGTGCATACGTATTTGGTGAAGAATTATTTTTGCAACGTTTCCGTCAATTCTAGGCAGGGCAAAAAAACAGCCTTATCTGCCCATCTCCTATATTTTTAATTGAAAGTCGCCTAGATCTAGTTTGTTTAAATTAAAAAAAAAGATATATTGAATTTTCATCATTTTGTTTTAATATGAATAACATGTATCTTGACATAAGAAACGCACCTTTATATTTGAGAGGAGTTTTTCATTCAATTCATTAAAATTGAATGAAAAACAATATTTTTGAGATCATTCCATTTAAAGAATTATTATACCACAAAAAAAGAAATGATGCTCACAATCGTCCAATTAATGTTGTATTCTGAGTACTTAAACATACAAATAGTTTATAAATTAAGGAAATATTTGTACAATGGTTACATTGTTTGCAGATGGGGGCAACCTAATTTTTAATTGGGCACATTGTTAAAAAATCGGGCAATATTGATCAAATGGGGAGCAGTTTCCGAGAAGGAAAATTATTGTAAAAATGGAGAATTCTTCCTAAATAAACAACAGATTGATGGACAGATTGCAAAATTGCAAAGAGTTCTAAATTGGAAAATTATTTATGAAATGGACAAATTTTGGTTCGGTTTTATGTATAATATTTGTTTAATAGTCATATTTCATTTGGAATATTTTGCATCATCTAGAAGATATATTACTTTTTTTTAAATATTTCAGAAATGCTTGTAAAGTAGTAAATTTTTTAAGATGGTAATAGAAGTTCCCCTCTTCGTTTTACGGGCTCTTCGGCATATAGCTTCCTCTTTTTTCAGGCAATTGCCTCCTACCTATTCGATTTTTGCTCGAGTTCTATTATCGTTTTAAAAACGAAAAATAAAATTCTGGAATTATATTTTAAACTCAAGCACGTTTCGCGGTATGAACAAGAATGATAACTGGTAAAAAAAACGGTTTTACCAAAAATCTAGGAAAGAATATCTTAAGAAATTCAAAGATATTTAATCCCAATGCTACCTACTTAAAAGTTTAAAAAATCATACAGAATAAATGACCTGCCTCCCTCGCTATATTTAAAAAGTATCAAAAGAAAACCACACCAACACACTCAATCAAAATCACTCGACGGTTCTCATTTACACCGTCCCGGTGCCAAAAATTATAAACCTAGAGATAACGTCCTGGATCGCATCCTGCACCTGAACTTGGAAGCCACGTTAGGGCATTTTTCAAACAGAATATTACAAACACACAACATACCTGTAATCTTGCACCGTTTTTACAATAAAATTTTTGAGAATTGAAGAATTAGAATTTTATAATGGGAAAAAATTACTATATTTAATAGCACATACACTTAGATTTGCGCTTGCCTAAAACAAAACAGTGTGCGCTAAAATAAAATATTCTAGGATTATAGATTATTTAATACAAGTGAATGTATTAAAAAAGTATATTTTAATTTGTAATTTTAGTTATATTTTGTACTTTGAGTACAAATTTCAATTCCAACTCGATGATTCGAAAAAGTTAATATTATAAAAAATATATCAATTCCAATATAACCAGAAAATTAAGTTTCACAAATCACAATATGTACTCTAGAATATGTGATTGAATAATAATAAAAATGTAATATTATGATAACGAATAATCAGGAACAAGTATGGACCCTTGGGTTTTCTACGCATTGAAAGAACATTTCAAATTAATAATAATGAAAGAAAACATTTTAAAACTCTTAACATAGAGCGATTTTAAATTTCTCTCAAAACGCAGCGTTCCCTTAATCCCCTTCTCGGTGCAAAACTTTAAATTTAAATTTAGTCTTCCATATACCATAAGTTCCATAAGTGCATTATGTACGAAATTAAAAAGATAAATTTTCTGATTTTTTTTTCTTCAATCACTTAGGACGGCAACAAACTATATTCTGTCGGAAAAAAATTTCCAAATACACTTTTGTTAAGGGCTAGACTACCTTACACGCCATTCATTATTCATTATCAGACATGCAACAGACTGGCTACTCGCCTAAAATTCACCCTTATTATATAGGGCAAACCACCCCACAGTGGATAATCATTAATTAAAAATACTAATGTTTCTAAAATAATTTAATCTTATGAAAAGTTAAGACAATATACGTTTCAAAACATTTAAATTAATCAATTTTCTTTATTTGTGCTCTTAATTAATGATTATCCACTGTCGGTTGCATTATCAACTTTAGGAAGGTTTTCCCTACTCACATAAAATGTTCAAAATGGCCGGTTCGATTTTCGAAATTAAAATAATATAAAGCATAACGAATCTTATTTTTTTATGTCCCGAATGTACCCTACATACATAAAATGTTCAAAATGGTCACTTCCATTTTCGATATTAACATATTATAAAACTTGAAAAATCTTATTTTTTATGTCCTGAATTATAGCACGTATCAGACATTTCGACAACACCCCTAAATACTACCTATAATATGTGCAAAAGAAAATCTTAAAAATGACCAGTTTGATTTTCGATGTTTGCATATGAAAGAAGGTCGAAAATATTTTTTTATGCCCCGAATTATAGGCCGGATGTGACATTTCGGCAACACCCCCAAAAGCAACCCTCATTGTGCACACCTAAAATCTGATGGCCAGTTTTATTTTCAAAAATTGCCAATTAAGTAGAGGGAAATATCTTCTTTCTTCATGTCCCAAATTAAGGGCCGTGTGGGACCGTTCGGAAAACCCCATAAAACCACCCTTATCATATCTAAACAGAAAAGTGTTAAAATTATGAGTTTTCCGAACGGTCTCACATGATCTATAATTTTTAGACATCAAAAGATTGCATTTTGCATATCGGAATAATGGGTGATGTGTAAGGGCAATTAAACATTTAAAAATGAAATATTTGCACCTTTTTTAAACAGAATATCATTTTTTATCCTCTTAAATGATTTAAGCAAAAAAATAAATCCTTAATGTCGTTCATATGCATGCTTGTAACTTCAAGTACATTAGTTTTCTGTTGTTTTTAGTTAAATTATCGATGATGAAATATTCCTGAATTATGAACATTTTAATTTAATAATAAAAAGGAGAAATTGAATATATGCATAAGAAAGTTTTACATCACGCACCAAGAAAAGGCTTAACCTGGGCTAACAAATATAAATAGTGATAAATTAGTCGCTAATAAAGGCACCTTAACCTTTAATAACGGTCACTTTGTGATTTCAAATTATAATTAAAACCTGTCTCCGTGCCGGTCTTTGGACCATTCATCCTGCGACATTGATCGGAGTCAAGAGGGATTTTAAAAGAAACTTACTACTTCGCTGATTCCCCGATCGAAACGCTGGAAGCTTCCTGTCCTTCGGCCTCTGAAAAAAAAACATTTTCATTAAATAAATATTTGCAAAATATCCATTGAACTCAATCAGGGTATCCAGTGTACACCTATAATAAAATTCCCGTACATTTCCTATACAAAATTTGGTATTCTTTATACACGATTTTCATAAAAATGTACTGGGTTTCTAAAAATAAGGTTGATAATGTACAGGTAACTTTTTTAACAAAATAATTTTAATGCTTAGAAATGACAAGAGATTTTTTCTGATACATTTAAGGAATCTTAGATAGAAATTTGCTACAAACAATGTTTATATTTAGAAAATAAAAATTATAAATGCAGCATTTCTTTAGATTCTGATGATTGAGCATTTTTAAATTTTGCTGTTTATCTTTTTTTTTCATTCCTACTATTTTACCAGTTAAAGTTCTGAGGTATTCAAAAGATTTTTTTTAAGAAGTCTGAAAAAATTAAACTCAGTATTTTATTTTCATTTTTTCAGCTTCTCCATTTTTTCTAGTATTTTTTTATCAGTACGAAGATCCGAGGTATTAACAATGTCTTTTAAAGCTGTAGCTGTAAACAATGTACACATTTTTCCTTTCCGTCTTTGATTCCTGTTGGTAATAAACTTTTTATGAAACAAAACATTCCTAATTCAAACCAAAAAAAAAACTTCATACAATTCCCGTTTTTTCTAAATGGGGGGCACACTGTCAATAGTCAATAAATAAAAATACATAATTTACCTGTTTGCTGCGTTCCCATCACATCTCATTCTCTTGATGATCCAAAAAGGCATTAATATTACCCTCTTGAAAAATGAGGCACAAAAAATAAAAAACAAAAGAAATAATTTTTTTCAATGCGAACCAAATTATTTTTGAAGAATATAATGTTTTGATATTTCTCGGAAACAGCGAAAGGTACAAAAAGATGTTCGGATAAATGTTTTCACACCAAGAAAAGTTCTATAAAAAATTACTCCTGCTCTTGCGTGATATTTTGCATGGTTTAGAAGAAAGAATGAGACATTATGTTGAAAAAAATTTGTTTCCTGTCTACAAATTTGTTAAGCCCCCTAAAAACTTATCGGGTTCCTTTATTATGTAAGCAAAAACTTTACACAAAATATAAGAATAAAACAAAAAAGGTGGAGCTTTCCAGAATATCTTGATTTTTTCATCGAATTTTGAAAAAATTAAAAGATTTTCAGAAAACTCCCACTTTTTTATTTTGTCAAATATTTAAAAAAATGTTCTGCTAATATATAAAAAGGCATCCTATCAGTGTTTTTTTTATAGAAACTTTTTTGTACCTTTCGTTGTTTCCGAGAAAAATGCAAAAATTCGATTTTTCTAAAATATTTAATTGTTTTAAATGTGAGGATGGCCCAAATTACCAGCCATTTCTAAAAAAAATGAAAATGTAAAAATTTGGGGTTTTGTGAGAAAATCTACTTTCAATCATTTTAGAAATTAACCGCAATTTTGTTACTTTTGAAAATTTGAAAATTCGGTGGTAGTTCGAATTATCATTCTGACGTCATTCCCATGACTTCTTTTTTTATTTTGTCTGATATGAAATGAAGTTGGCCGACTATAATTAAATGATTAATTTTAGACTGTGAACTCCGGTTTGCGAATCAATTTCAGTAACCAAAATTTCAAAAATTTGCTAAGTTTAAAATCTCAAAAAATTAAATCATTTTTTCTTTTCGAACTTTGTGACTCATTTTTCAAGAGGGTAATATGAATGCCTTTTTGGATCATCAAGAGATGGAGATGTGATGGGAACGCAGCAAACAGGTAAATTATGTATTTTTATTTATTGACTATTGACAGTGTGTCCCCCATTTAGGAAAACGGGACTTGTATGAAAAGTTTTTTTTTTGTTTGA
>JAWWLR010000158.1:61369848-61388785 GCA_035041075.1 Acraspis erinacei | reverse complement strand
GCGCAGTTATAAAAGTGGCTTATAGAGGGCGTATCAATTACAGACCGAGACAGCCAATGAACGTTGCTGGACAAAAACATTTTGACGACTAGCGGTAGAGGTGGGGGCCCCTCCAAAGGGGGACATTCGTGAGCGTAAACGTTTCACGATGGTGGACATAGGTGGAAGTTTACTGTATATATTTTCACTTTGACCACCAGTTAACTTCACTTCGTTGAGTGCTGAGGGGAAAGCAACGGACCAAATACACGGGACAAAACTTCATTTCTATAATATCTTCGTAATAAATAACAATTATTACCATTTTATTATTTCAAGAAATAGTTCTTGAAAAATAAAAACTGTTTTCAAATACATTTATAGGGTCACTCCATGAATGATCATCTAAAACCGATTGCGGTCAAATTTTAGAATTTTTTGTTTTTTTAATTGGTCTATAACTATTTCTTATATTTCTAGATTCGATTCGTGTATTTTAAGAATAATACATTATTTTTATTAAACTAGAAAAAATGATTGAAAACTTGTGGACATGTAAAAAATGGCGATAGCATTTAATTTAAAAAATAAATTAAACACTAAAGTTACTTGTTTAAAATTAAGTAGAGAGCAACAGTTTGATCAGGGATGATTTAATTTTATTATCTATAGTGATATTTTGGAGTTGTAGTTGAAATAGTAGAGGAAAAAATGTGTTTTAAGTGACCTGTCAAAGTCTGTCATTATCGCAATCTTTGATAATTTATTATAAGCAAAATACACTACCGAAAACAGTAATACTTTTTTTACAATTAGGATTCGTACTAACTTTTTGAAGGGTTTTCGGTATAACTGCTCATCAAAACTTATTCTGCAAGATATTCGTCCTCGAAAACCTGAAAATTAGCAAAAAAAACACCACTTTCAAACTCGTGTATTTCCGAATATGCATTTAAAAAAAAATTATCTGCGTGAATAAATTATTTGAACTTATATGTATCACTGACAAAAACTTCGCCGATGTACTCTGCGTGGTTTTATTTTAAATATCGATTTAAATGTTGTCTCGACCCACCGATTTTGACGGACTTAACCAAAATAGGCAAAGCCAACTGAAAGAAGCCGACAAGGTATCGATTACTTGATTTAATTTTTTTTTTTAATTCAACACAAATTCCGTAATTATAATTTGTTCAATAAAAAAAAAAATCCCTGACTTTCAGATTTTTACCTACTTCGCCTGACTTGTAGCAACCTTGAAATTATTTAAAAATTGATTAAAATGAGTAATTCCTTGTACTTACTGGAGGTAAGAAATTTGTGTTTAATTTTTTATTTAAACAAAAATCAAGTAATCGATACGTTGTCTGCTTCCTTCAGTTTGTTTTGCCTACTTTGGTTTAAGTCCGTCAGAATGTTTCGACCGAGAACAAATTTTAAACGATATTTAAAAGAAAACCACACAGTTGGTCTTAATTTCGCTTCCTGATCTTCGTATGCAGCTTGTTCAATCAGCGGTTGGAGAAGTGCTCCACGGAACTATCCAATTTTAAAGAGGTAGGCACATTGATCTCCCAATGACGAGGAGGGATAATACTGACATCGAACTCTAGGGTGATCGGCACTGTTTACCGACCCATTGTCGGGTGCTCTCCGGGTTTTCATGAAATATCCGATATCATGTAATTGCATGGGTTTTTATAATAATTTAATGGATTTCAAAGAATTTATCCACAAGAATTAAAGGATTTCAAATATTTTCAAATATTTCAAGGTATTATGAAAGTTTTGAAAGATTATTGCTTTTAATATTTTAAGGGAATTTTCAAGAATTTAAAATATTTGAGAAAATTGTTTAAAAATTCCTCAATTTCAAGGGATTTCAAAAGATTTTTAAGGATTTGAAATATTTTAGGGTATTTTAAAAGATTCCAAGGAGTTTTAACTTTATTTAAGTAATTTAATGGAAGTTCAAAGGATTTTAAAAATCTGAAGGTATTTTTAATATATTTCAATAATTTGAAGTGATTTCAAAGGATTTGAAATATCATACGTATTTTAAAAGATTCCAAGGTCATTTCCAAACGATTTAAGAAATTTCGAAAGATTTAAATGCCTTGAAATATTTGAGAGTATTGTAAAACATTCCAAGGTCATTTTGAAGAGATTTGAGAAATTTTCAAAGATTTTAGAAGATTTGAAGTATTTTAGAATATTTGAAAAGAACAAATTTTATTGCGGTTTTAAAGAATTTCGGAGAATGTCGAACGATTGTACAGAACATACAAGTTTTTAGGATATTTTAAAATATTGGAAGGGATTTCAAAAAATTTCCTAGCATTTAAATAATTCGATGAGATTTTAAAAGCTCAAGGTATTTTTATAAATTTTCCAGGATTTTAGTAAATATCAAATTTCGCAGAATTTCACGGGATTTCCTATTATTTTAATAGATTTCAAAGTATTTATTTGAAAGCAGTGAGGGATTTCGTAGTATTTCAAGATTTGAAGAGATTTAAAAATATTTTTTGCAATTTTATTAAATTCATTTGGAATTCATCCAGAACTTCTTTTCAATTCTTTGTAATTCTCTTGAATATTTTTCATTCTTATAAATTTACTCAATTCAATGGACTTTTTTCATATTTTGGAATTGCTTTCAATTTACTTTAATTTTTTTTATTCGCCTAAATTTTTCTCAATTTTATAGAATTATTCTCATTTCCCCTAAAACCCTCTAAATTTAATCCAATTTAATTTGAATTCTTTGAAATTCAAAAGAACCTTAGTCACCTTCAGTCATTTTTGGTAAATTTTTTGGTTTAAATAGGTCCTTTTTCACTTTTTTGAATGAAATCGGCGATGGCAGCCCAGATAATAATACATTTAAATTGAAAATTGTTCTATCCCAGTTATAAAAGCCTCATTATATATTAAAATACAAGATTAGAATTTTGGCCTTTAAATATTAATCCTCTGGGAAAATGAAAAATTAGTCATGGGAAAATCAGGGAATTTTGGAAATAAAACTTTTTCTGTCACCCTGAGTGTAAAAAGCAACAGTGTAATTAAATTAATTTTCAGCGTTTCCAGCTCAAACATTACCCGCTGTATCTGGCGTGGCGGCTGTTGCCGAGGTTTCACCTCATCCTGTATGTGGTGCTGTTCAGGCGACAGCATGTAACACCAACCAAGTTCAGGTTGCTACCCAAACGCAATCACCAGCCTCTTCCGCAACTTCTACCGGCGCAGGACCCGATAGGAAGCAAGTTTATACCGCTCCAGCCAGCAGCAAAGGGAAAAAGGATATATACCCACTTCTTTCTCAACAGCAAACGACTGCCACTGTCCAGCAGCAGACTCCAAATTTTCCTGCGCAAAACTACCAGTTGGATCCAGCAGCTGGTAAGTCAATTCTAACAATAAGTTTATAGAATTATGTGTGCACTCTCTAAAGTGTCTAAAAATAGTGTAGAGACATCGAATATGAGAGTCTAGTACAAGAACCAGGATTGCTACTTGTAAATAAGAAAATTATGAAGTTCAGATAGGAGCCGCGTGGGAATGGGTCGTGGTTACGCATTCATGAAAAAACAGGAAGATAGTGATAGAGCGTAATACCCTAACGGCCTAGCTGGATAACTGCGTCACGTCACGCAACATTTCAGTACGGCCCTGACTGCTTACGTTCGGAGACGCTTAATTTAAGTCGGAAGTTCAGAACCAAAACCGTGCATAAATTGAAATTCGACTGTAATCATAAAAGCCGAACAGAGTCGATATAAAACTATCGTGTGAACGTCACGAAGGCTAAAAGTTTCATTTTCTAAATAAATTCACCCACAAATTAGCCTGAACTCACCCCTCAGGACACAAAAGTAATTTTTAAGTGTCTTTTTGAATTTATAAAATTAAAAGGACAATTTTAAACGTGAAGTATATACAAATTTGTACTATAATAAGTATGGAAAATAGTGCCCTTAAAATAAAAATTAATTACATTTTCTTCAAAACCTTTTCAAAAAGTTTTAAAGAAAGAAAATGTAATTTTTTTAATTGCTACTGATGAAAATAGGAAAAACGTGTATTTTAAGAGCATTATTTTTCATATTTTTATCATGAAAATTATTATGTAATTTACGCTTAGAATTATTATTTCAATTTCATAAAATTCAGAAGACTTCAAAATAACGTTATAACGATTTTGAGGGTGTGATTTTTTTTTAATTTTTGAAGCCTTTAATTCTTAGCAATAGAAAAATCGTGGGGGTTTAAGATTGCTTAACTTTGAATATTTAACTTTTATTTGCAAATGCTTCAAATTTTTTGAACAATTTAAACTATATAAATTGTGTTAAGTTTCAAAGGTTTGAAATGAAAATATTTTTGAAAACAGGAACCTGGATCCAAGATATTTGTCTATTTCAGAGAATTAATGCTTTGATCTGCAGTTTTTCCCTTAATTTTTGTTCCATATTGGGAATGGTTAAACTGTGATACTCCAGTCCGTGCCAAAAATCAGAACTAGAAACATGTTTTTCTAGAAAATAAACAATTATTGTACTGTTAATTGTGAATTTCAACGGATTTTAAGGTTAAATGAACTTTTTTCGAGCCAAACATGAACTTAAAGTAAATATTTATTAATTTATTCATGAAATATTTGCTATATAGAAGATCTGATTTAAAAGTTAGGTTAAAATTCGCACTTCAATTACAATCGTCTATTATTCACATTCTTTGCATAAAATGGATCAACAAATTTTCAGCACGCTTTAATTAAAGTTCATTTACGCTATTAATTTCCGCAAACTTTTACAACATAGTAAAATAATTTTGTTATTCTTAGAAAAACATTTATGACAAAAAAATGTGTTTTTTCACTGTATAATTTTAGAAATTCTATCTGAAACGCTTTGCTTTGGATAAAGCACTATTTTTACTATTCGATCATTGTTTTAACTCTACAAAAAGATTGCAAAACATAAAATTCACACTTAAAATTATACCTACTATTTCTAGTTCTGCTTTAATCGTAACCAATCAAGAGAGTGGGAGGTTGTTTCTTAACTCTCCCTAGAGGATATGTAAATATAACTTGTATACTCGATTATGGCTGAGAAGATTAAACCTGCGAGTTATTAAACAATAAATGCTTTAAAGAATGGAAATTACTACATCGGAATATTTAAATATTCATATAACAATTAACCAAATAGTGACGAAACATTTTAGTGCAAGGTATAAATCAAGGTAAATCTTAAGTTAAACTTTGAAGCAATTGTAAATTTGAGGAAGCTGAATATCTAACGTTAGGGCATTGACGACAAGGAGACTCTACATCATTTTTGATGGGTTTCAGGAGTACCATCTTTCAAGCATGAAACATACATTCAAATTCTATCTCACTTCCGATCAAAATCGCGAAATCTAATCATGATTTTGAAATATTAATCAGAGCTTAGAAAAAGGACTACGTGCCAGGAAAATAAACATGGAGTAAAAATGAACATCGTTAGGAAGAAGTCAGAAGTGGTATGAACGAAAAATTCACAAAGAAAACAAAAGTTAGTATAGAAAGAGGAGG
The DNA here is from genome assembly GCA_035041075.1 of Acraspis erinacei. NCBI lineage: Eukaryota > Metazoa > Arthropoda > Insecta > Hymenoptera > Cynipidae > Acraspis > Acraspis erinacei. The sequence continues at coordinate 61,383,219 of JAWWLR010000158.1, read as the reverse complement.
ACGATGAAATGAAACAACAAAAATACTTGGAAAAATCTTCGAAGCTGGAGAACAATGCTAAGTAGAGTTTATAGAGCTTACGAAATCATCAGTTGACTATTTAAAACGGGAAAATTAGACACAAGTTGGGAAACAGCTAAGATATGTCTCATTCCCAAGGATTAGACGGGCGAAAGGGGATGCTCTGAATTACAGAAAATTGCTTAGTGTTGCGATGACGGTAGATAGGTGAAATCTAGGAAAAGTTTCATGGCGGGGGGGGGGGGCAGAGTCTATAATCTTATATTTAAAGATATTTAATAACTCCAGAATAACTATACTCAGTTAAAAATGAGTAAAAAAATTTCTTTGTATTCAATTTTCTTAATATCATTTCATTCAATTTACTGCAAAGATAATAATCCAACTCTTGTATTTTATAGAAGAAAATTAATATATCTGTAAAACAATTCACTCAGACATTGAATGCCAAAAGTTCAGAGTTTTTTTTAATGGCGATAGAAATGTGTTGCATATCCAGTTATGGACACGAAACAAATTTTGTTGTATAGGAACATGTTATTTTTAAACATTTTAACCTGTTTTCTTAAATTAATATCTTTGTTTTTTAATTTAAACGCGCATGAGAGTTCTGCCGAATAGTTCCAAGTTACGAATGCTACCTCTGAATGAAACGTTTTTTCTTCAAATTTTAAAAATAATCAATAAATCTCGTAAAATTGTTGATTTCCGAATGGCGAATATCTATTCTCAGTGGCAAACTCGGGAGTGTAATCCAGAGTGCCTTATCGTCTAGACATGTCGATATATAAAATATTACAGGAACTCTCAAGTTTCTCTACGGTTAAACGACAAATAATTATGTTAAAACAATAATAAAAATCCAGTTCCAAACTAATGTCCAATTTAGGTTTAAGAATTTCAGTATTCATAGGTATAAGAAATTTGGATCGGCTCTTATATTCAGTATATTTACCCTATTATAACCCCATCTTTAAAAATGAGCTATTATTAATATTAGCTAAAACTCTGATAATATAACATAACTTTATGTACTTTTACAGTTGCTGGGCAATATACTACTGGTGTTCCAACGGTTGGCGGCTATGCAGCGAACCAAGTACCACCCGCACCATTTTCTTGCATGGATGTCGATTCCGAAACCGATAGCAATCACGATACTGCCCTAACCTTGGCTTGTGCTGGCGGCCACGAGGATCTCGTCGAGCTTCTCCTGAGTCGTGGAGCCGATATCGGTAATTTTAACTTGTTCTTTTGTATTTATATAATCCAGGGTTGACATTCTTTCCCCTATTCCCCTACGTTTCCCCTTTGACCCTCTTTATATATATATATATATATATATATATATATATATATGATCTTTTAAAATTATTCTATTCTAATGAAGTATATGCTACCGCGATTCGTAAAAACTGTTTTAACTTCGTTTTCACTTTCGAATTAAATTACTTAGGATTTAAATAAAACTTTAAAGCTAAAATGTATATTTTTTGAATGTATAGAAATTAAATATTCTTTTATTTGTCCGAGTGAACATTTGATAAGTTCTAGAATGAAAACCTTTTTCAAAAAGTACCAAAAACAAGTATTTAGTAGTTTGTCAAATTTAGGCGCAGTTTTTAATAGTAAATATTATTTCTTTTTAAAATACATTTCATATATTTAATTATTGTAATATTGATCAAAATCTAAAAAAACCTCCTATTTTTTATATTTACAGTTAATTTCTTAAGTGAAGAAACGCCGTACACTTCAAAATTGTTGAATAGATAAAGTTTTCAGTGCTAATGCAATTTCAAATAAATAGCGTTTGAAATTAAACGATTTCTGAATTATTAATTGCACATTTTGTCAAATATGAACAAATTTTAATTGATGTTTTTAAAAAGATTACTATTTAAAATTTAATAATTTGTGTCCAGCAAGATTTATGGAAACATTTAGGAATAATTCGTCCCTTGCATTATTGAACTCACTTCAAATATTTTTAGATCTCTGAATATATATAAAAATGTGATATTATGGATTTAACAAAAGTTTTATGTTCTTAATATTGGAAAATAAATATTCAGGGACGTAAAAGAGCACTCTGCGCTGGTCTGTTTTATTTAACCGGCTTATTTGTATGCATTGAAGTTCAAATGATTTCTACATATTTAAATGGGTTTTGACGATTTCCAAACATTTTAGGAGGTTTTTTACGAATTTGTCGAGAAATTTAGGGAATAAGTGAAATTTGATTTCAAGGGATTTAAACGAATTTCAAGAGATACGAATATCAGATATGATAGAAAAATTACAAATTATTTGGAAGATTTTAAGTTATTTAAAAAGATTGCAAAGAATTTCAAGAGATTTAGTTTAAAAAATGTTTCGAACTTTTAGTATTAAAAAAGCTGATGTTATGCATTTCTAAATACTTTATGTTTTTAATATTAAAATTTTGTAAACCAGGGACCTAAACGCGCGCCTGGAACGCATGCATTTGGTTTAAACGGTTTTTTGAGAGAAATTTTATTATTATCCAAGGAATTTTGAATGATTTCTATTTACTTTAATGAAATTTTACGATTTCAAGGGATTTTAACAAATTTCTAAATTAATTTAGGGAATAAATTAGTTTCTTTAAGGGATATGAAGGAATTTTACCAATTTCAAAGAATTGTGACGATTTGACCTTATTTTAGAAGATTCCAAAAAAATATTATGAGATTACGTTTCTAAAATTTGTAGAACTCACTATTATTTAAAAATTCATTATTGTAGATTTTTAAATAGTTTGTTTTATATATTTTAATATGTAAAAGCATTGAAGAGTGTTGTTTTTAATTTACATAAAGTATTAATTGCAGTAATGATGAAATAAGAAATCTGACCAAAAGATTTAATTATACTTATAAGTACCACGATTAAATTATTAGTGAAGAAATTTTGAAATGTATATTCAATTTAAAAAAAAAAACATTTTTCGCGTTTTGCGCTGTGATCCCTGATAATCGTAATCCTCTTTCTTTCCTCATTTACCATTTTTTAACTTTGCAGAACACCGCGACAAGAAGGGTTTCACGCCTTTAATATTGGCGGCTACGGCTGGTCATCAAAAAGTAGTGGAAATCCTTTTGAATCACGGAGCGGAAATCGAAGCCCAATCCGAACGAACAAAAGATACACCTTTATCGCTTGCCTGCAGCGGAGGCAGATACGAAGTAGTCGAACTTTTGTTGACCCGAGCTGCCAACAAGGAACACCGCAATGTTTCTGATTACACTCCACTCAGTCTCGCTGCTTCCGGTGGATACGTCAATATCATCAAACTTCTCCTCAGCCATGGAGCTGAAATCAATTCTCGAACGGGATCCAAACTGGGTATTTCTCCCCTCATGCTTGCTGCCATGAATGGGCACACAGGTGTGTATCCGTCGTTTGCTTAATGAAATTGGCAAATTGACGAACTGAAAGATGATTTTTAACAAGTTATTTGCTCTTTCAGCCGCAGTTAAGTTGCTTCTCGATATGGGCAGTGATATCAACGCTCAAATTGAAACGAACCGAAACACCGCGCTGACACTTGCATGTTTCCAGGGTAGGCACGAGGTCGTCAGTCTTTTACTCGATCGTAAGGCCAACGTTGAACATCGAGCTAAGGTGCAGTGTTCACTTTCCATTTTTATCTTCTCATTTCATTTTAAATTAATTCTCGAGAAATTGCTTAACTTATTTTTTAAATAGACTGGACTGACGCCATTGATGGAAGCTGCCAGTGGTGGATATGTGGAAGTAGGAAGAGTTTTACTGAATAAAGGTGCGGATGTAAACGCTACACCTGTTCCATCGTCTCGAGACACTGCACTTACGATTGCTGCTGATAAAGGTCACTGTCGCTTCGTAGAATTACTTTTATCCAAGTAAGTCACAATAAACTCAATTACCTGCCAAATATTTAATACACTTATATATTGTATTTATATAGCTGGTATTTTAAATATTTACGAAACCCTTAACTTTTTTTTGCAGGGGAACGCAAGTCGAAGTGAAGAACAAGAAAGGAAACAGTCCGCTGTGGCTTGCTGCGAATGGTGGACATCTCAATGTCGTAGATTTACTTTACCACGCAGGAGCAGACATAGACTCCCAGGATAATCGTAAGGTAAATAAAAAAAATCACTTAGTTTTACTTAGAAAAAATATGCAAGTACCGTAAAATCTTAGAAATCGCCTTCAAGTTGAACGAGAGTGAAGGTGTTTATTTTTAAATTCCTGAAAATGGCTACTATGGTACAATTTTAAGTAAATCTAATTACAAATTTTTTTCAATACCTAATTTTACAACCGTTTAATTTCAGTGGCTTAAATTGGACAATTTTAATTCAGGGCTTTAACAAATTTTTAATGTTAAATGTTTACTTATTTCAAATCTGCCAGGAAGTCTTTTTTTAATTTTGGTCTCTTAAATTTCTTCCAATTGTATCATTTAAAAATGAAGCCGTAAATATGTCAGCTACGTGCAGTCCGCTTCAAAATTGATAGATATTTAAAATAATTAAGAAAATCAATGAAAGTAATAATCCCATGTTCATTTCTGCGAATTTTGAAGTAGAAATCTAATCACTGTTTTCGGATCTGAAATATTGCGTGCGCTGGCGTCGCAAACTCGCGAAATCAGGTAGAATTTTTGAAATGTATTTTAATTTCTGAATAAAAACAATGTTACTATTGTTTTTCATAGTTTAAAAGAATTAGTGAATACTGAAAATAAGGATTTATCAGATTTATCAGGATAACATCTAAAGAAGGAAAAACTCGCTGTCAAATTGGACAAAATTGGTCAAATAAATAATTACTGTCGATGACTACAAAATAAAGGGGATGTCAGATACTGCCAAACATAGATCGATCATCACTGTTGATGCTTAGGGCTGTTTAAAGCGAATGTAGCGCCTCGGAAGGTGCTTCTTAGTTAAAAACTTTGTCGCGTGAAATGCATGGAGGCTTGGAGGCTCTGGTATACAGCGAAAAAATACTATTCCTGTTAAAAATATTGTCATCAAGAAAATAATTTAAACAATTTAATGCTTATGTCAAAACATTTTATTTGAAATATACAAGAAATATGACTTATATACGATCAGAAATAAAATACGAATTCTGACCTAACATGTAGGTTATAATGTTTTAGATAGTGACTTTCTCATGTGTAAATTGGCAAACATTGATCACTGTTTACGATGAAAAATACGCATGTCTCATTGAGTTTCCGATAAATCTTAATTGTTTCCATTCACTAATCGCTTAAAACTATGCAAAAAATAAAGAAATTGTGTTGAAGCACAAATTAAAATGCATCTTAAAAACTCTACCTGGTTTCTTTGGTTCAAATTTTGGCAAAATTGAAAAAATAGATGGCATATTGCAGCGCGGCGGATCCCAATAGAAAATATGGTTTAGGTTAAGATTGCTTTTTTTCTTCAAAATTTATATGCATTTTTGTATTTCAGCTTTAATTTTATGTAAAAACTGCAATTCTTATCCAATCTTAATAATTAAGAGCTGATTTTATTCTTCGAAAGGTTGCTTGTGATTCTGATTGACTGAGCTTTATTATAATTAAAATTATTTAGGAAATGATTTGTTTACTAAAATGATATTTTTACTTTATGATTACTAACAAAATTTTTAATAAATTCCAACTAAGCAGCATTGTAAAGAATAAAATCAGTTCATGGATAAAAGTTACAGCTCTTACCGAAAATTGAAGATAAAAGGAAGAAAATCTACATAAAAGGTGTTATTAAGAAGAAATCTTAAGAGAAATCTTAAATGCGCTGCAGAAAAAAATATTAAAATTATTTTGATTTAATCTTTAGCATTGTTGGCTTTTTACAAATATCTGCAATTCTACTATGATTTTTCTTAATTTTTAAAATACACAAGAAATAAATTAACTAAGTAGATTCTTAAATATTATATGTAATTAGTTAACTAACAGTTTGTTTCATATGTATTTGACGAATATAATAAACTCAACAATATTTAAGATTGAATCAAAATAATAATTTTTTTCTAAGGCATAAGAAAAAATACAAAGCCTAAAATAGCGAATGTCAAATAAGGAATTACATATACATTTTTTTCCAAATCTCACATAGATTTATTTTTTAATATCTGTTATTTGGGGCAATATAGCTGTTTTTTTCGATTCCCTAAACTATTTGAAAACTTACTAAATAATTTAAAATGTAAAACTTGTGAAGTAGAAGATCTTTGACTTAAGTTTTAAATTCTTTAGATTAAAACATTAAAAGTGCTATTTCAGAACGAACTGCATCGAATATTAGTACTACTTTTAAGTAATACATTATTAAATGTGCAGTTAAAAATTTTAATTTATGAAAATTCTGCAGTTGTCCATTGAACTGTTTAATAGTAAAATAGTTAAATTGCAGTCGTTTAAGCTTAATTTATTTTAGTTTTGAATGTTTTAATGAAACCATTTTAAATTGAAAGGTTTAACATGAAATTTATCAATTTGGAAATATTTTAGGAATATTAAAAAATTTTATTTATTCAGTCTTGAAGGCTTGAATTTAAGCAAAATATTAATAAAAATATGGTGCATTAAGTATTTAATGACCTCTAGCCCTTTTGTGATTCCCAGAATCACATTTAAAATTTTTATAGTAATTTTTTCTCATGAAAATAGTAGAAACAAAGTTTTGATTTAAAAAAAAACCTTTCTCAGAATACCTAAGTGCTTGTATTTTGCCAGAAATTTGAACCTAAAAATGGTAAAGATAATGCAAAAAAGAAATTGCACTGAAACTTGGGTTTAATTAGTCCTGGTTTACGGCGTTCCTAGAATCTAAGTCCTCGGCATTTTGATTATGACGGGAAGCGTGGAACCGACAAAGAGTGGAGTGGGTGATAAGTCAAGCGTGCTAGACAGCAGAAGGGCAACATTCTTAGCGCGTCCGTTGCGTCAGCTGTTAGTATGTTTCCAAATCCAACAGAAACGGTTCATGCGACCCTGACTGCTTTCGTTTGGATTGATGCTGTTTGCCACTGAAAACGATGCCCGAAACCGTACTTAATTCCAAGTTCCAGTGTACTTTCAGGTTGCAAATTTGGAACAGTGGCCGCTATGGGGTGAAAATAACACTTCAAATCTTCCTACAGGTTTCGTGTCTGATGGCAGCGTTTAGGAAGGGTCACATAAAAGTAGTCAAGTGGATGGTGAGCCACGTAACCCAATTTCCCAGCGACCAAGAAATGACAAGGTATATAGCGACGGTCAGTGACAAGGAATTACTAGAAAAATGCCAAGAGTGCGTCAAGATAATCCGAGCGGCGAAAGAAACCCAAGCTGCGAAGGCGAATAAGAACGCAACCATACTGTTGGAAGAATTAGATATGGAAAAAACGAGAGAGGAATCCAAAAAAGCCGCCGCCGCTCGCAGACGGGAACGCAAGAAGAAGAAGAAGCTTGAAAAGAAGGAAGAAAAGCGAAAACTAACCGAAGAAAACAAGAAGAATGAGACCATTTTTGAAGATAAGGAAGATGAGAAAAAGTCGGGGGATGAAGATGGAGACAGAGGAGAAGACAGCGACCATGAGGGAGCAGACAATAGCGAACGAATGGACAATGTGCCCTCTCCTGTTAGCAGGAGTCCTGAAGACCCTGATAAAGAGGAAGGCGACAGTGGTATCGATGCCAATAGTCAAGGAAGTTGTAGTAGCAACGATGTCAAAGCTAGGGAAAAGAAAAAAGAGAAGAAGAAAAAGAAAAGCAGTAGTCCTAGTGTCAATGAAAAAGATACTTCACCGCATCGTCCCCCCAAAACTGTTTTATCCGCTAGTTCAAATTTATCGCAAACCACGATCTCGACAAGTAAATCACAAACTGCTAATACTGAAAAGTAAGTATTATCCTTAATTATTTCACAGGATAGCCATTGGATTAAAATTTTGTTCCATTTTCTTAAAAATACGTGTTTAAAACCATTTTTCGGCTTTATAAATGTGGCTACCTTGTTCATTATTGAATACAAGTCGAAAAATGTTGTATATGTATTCTAAACTTGAATACCTTTTTATTGCAGACGAAACACATCTAGCTTTTCCAGTGGAATGGCGTGCTCTACGTCGTCTCTTTCCAACACCAGGACCTCAAACGTCAATGCAGCTAGTTGTAATGATCGAAAGCTCAAAGCTCCTATGGTTTTTGAATCGTCTAGGCATCCGGCAGAAAGGGAAGATTTCGAAGCCACTGGAAATGAGACCTACGTGCCTGGAAAGGGAAAGAAGATTTTTAACAATCAATATGATGGAGAAACCCTAAACACATCGACGAAATCTAACAGTTCTACAAGCCCGAAACAAGCTGGAAAACGCGAAGAGGGGTGGAAGGAGGTTGTACGAAAGTAAGGATTGTTTTATTTTATTCTAAGGTTCTAATTTGTATTTTTTTTCTTTCACACACAGTTCGAAACGTTTATGATTTTCAAACATATTGGAGAAACAGCTTTTAATCTTAGTTCAGGATAAGCAAATGCCTCAGTTATCGATACTTTTTATTTAAGCAAATTTCGTGCAAGATTATACTAAGGAATATTGGGAGTTTTTCAAGCAGTTTAGATAAAAAACAAAATTATAGGAATTCAATGTAATAGTTTCTGTTACCTATTGTCAAAATTTATTTAGATGTACACTGGGGACGTCCAACAGCACTATTTGTCGACATATACAAATTTTGGAATTATTATTAGTAAGCGATATGCATGATTGCATATGTGACATAAAACTATATTAAGGCAAGATACTATTTGAAGCCGCGGAAGAGATAACGCTGGATCAACAAAAAATCTGTTCTACTGGAATCTTTGTTCAAACTGCGAGCATGTGTTGATATACTTTATCATGACATAGTTTTGTCAATGACATAGTTTGTTCAATGACATATGCTGCGACTTGGAATAGAAAGTCCTTGGGCAGAAATCTCTCGTCATAGTGTAAACATAATTTAAAATAAAAGAATTTTTGTTGACCATCGTTATCTCTTGCGAGGCTTAATTTACATTTTTGACAATTAACACTTGTTAACATAACAATTTTTTAAAAGGAAAACCTCTAATTTATTAGAAACTTTCTGCGTAATTGTGTGAGTAGAGGCGGGTTTTTTGCATTAGTTTTAGATAATATATTTTTTAAATGTTGCCTAAAATTCTGAAAATGTTGGTCCATTAAAACATTGGTTTAAATACTTCAATTCTGAAAAATAAAATTATCGAAGCCCGTATTAAAACAACTGTGTGACCTTGGAATGCCTTATCCTGGAAAGTGCTGAACCAATCAGAATAATGGTATACTCCATTGACTAACGAAATTATCTAGCTGACAGCTGTCGAAAAAATTTGTGATCAACCACATCTCGACTTTTGGCAAAATTGCACTGCCACAGTTTACAAATGCTGGTTTTTGTGAAATTCTAAGCATTTTCAACATATTTTTTGGATTTTTTTTCATAGTTTTAAGTACGCTTTAAATAATAAACGTGAAAATAGGTTATGTTTGCTCAAAAACTAGTGGCCATATTAATTCTCCCGTCAATTGCGCTAATCAGACTGATTCCAATGTTGGTCCAATCAGAATGCTTGATATTCCCGCAAAACATTTATAAAGTATACATTTTAATCATTAAGAAAAAATATTGAAAACTATTTTAAACATTTTTTTCTCTTGAAATTTTTCAATTTTTAGCACTCTTTTCATTTAACTAGAAAACTATATATTTTAAAATATGTATTTGATAAATGTAAAGAAAAGAACAAGGAACGTTTATTTGGTATGGAAAAGCCATTTGAGCTATTCATTAATTTCACAGCAAGAATGACACAGACAAAATTATTTCACTATCACAAATACATCAAACCAATGTTCGGTCTGTTGACTATAGCTAGGTATCTAATTTGTTTAGTAAATATACCTTGATGCTTGAAATTTCTAAAAATCATAGTACTGGATCAAATAATATATTATGGAAAACTGTCAATAACTGTAGCAGTATAAACCGGTAGATATACCTAAACCAATTCTTATTTTTTCTCAGGGGCCAGTCTGACGATTCCGGAAGATTTATGAACTCTCCACATAGATCGAAAAAAGTTGGTGTTCCTCCAAACGCGATTAGTCGCGTGATTGGTCGAGGTGGCAGTAACATCAATGCTATTCGAGGAACGACTGGAGCGCATATCGAAGTCGAAAAGCAAAGCAAATCCCAGGGAGAGAGAATCATTACAATCAAGTAAGTCTGAAAACGAAAAGTCATGTTCTTTATTGAATTTTTGTTTAATGACGAATGTAAATACAATTTTGCTATCCTAACAGGGGATCTTTGGACGCGACAAAGCATGCCCACGCATTAATAACGGCGTTGATCAATAATCCAGATGTGGATATTCTGCAGATGCTTGCAAAAACAAAACTTGCCCTCCTTGCATCATCGACTTGGGATAAAACCATTCCAACTATTTCTGTAAGTATCCCTCTAGAAAGAACTAATTTTAATGTTAGTTTTAGTGGAAAAACTTATTTATAATTTTTAAAATATTTTCAGGCATCCAAGACCAAAGTTGGTGGTGCTGTTAGCAAACCTCCTAGTCTCATACCAAGTGCTTCAAGTTCACAAGTGAACAAAGGATACCCCTTGGGTGGAACTACTGTCAATCAACTTCTTCCTCTTCGTTCAGCTTCAGCAGTCAAACTTTCTGGACCTTTTCCTACGCCTATACCAAGGGCTACGGCCCCGAGACTTGCTGCAGCAGGTATTTTTCTTTTCATTTAATCTCCAAGTTAGATAGAATTCTTGGACAGCTTCAGTGGAAAATAATTGTACTCTTTTGTTTTTAATCGATCCTCTTTGAAAATTTTCAGCGGAGAAAAGAGCGCAGGCAGTAGCTGCTGCTCAGATGTCGTCAACGTCGAATACAAAGACGACGATGTCCTACACGAGCGCAATCATGACAGCTGGACGAGCGACAAAGATCGTGACAGCCAGCACAACGCAGACCTTTGCCGCAAAACTCTCTGAAATCACTTCCTCGACTCACACTTCGACCACCGTAATGCAATCCGCTCATAGTGCAGGAAGCAAGCAAAAATCTTCGCAAGCCTGCACAATGACAGTGATGTCCTCGACTGCACCAACGACGCCGCAGACTTCTCCACATCAAGCTGTGGCCAACACTTCACCCAAACACAGCCGACCACTGCCGACCTTGTCGGCTCCACCGACGATGCCATCACACTATCCCGGAAAGACAGCTTACGTCTCAAATTCAAGTGGATCACAATCTACCCCAGGATCAGTGGTGAACGGTTCGGACAATCCAACTGTTTCGACACCAGCCGCTTCTGTTCGAGTCACACCTTCGCCGCCGGCCGCTTCTCAATCTCAAAACAACCAGCAACAGCAACAACATCCAATGCGAAGTTCTACTCCAGTCGCGTCAATGCAAGAACAACAACCGCAACAGCAAACTAACACTCCTCTAGAGTATTCCCTCTTTAATGATACTTTCACGAAAGTCACACAACAGTCGATGTGGGGAGGTCGGGAAGAATCCCAAAAGGGCATGAACTTTGCGACCGTTGCGGGTGGTGGCGTTTCCGTTAATACCTCTGGGGCATCCCCTAAGTTTATGGAAACCGCACCCCCTCAAGTCGACGCGTCTAAAGCTCCAGGATACAGAGGTGCCACGATGTGTTCTCCGGTCTCGAGTAAATCAAGTAGTACCAACAACGGACCAGGAAATGCCATCAATAGTGGTGTCTCGCCATCTGGTGGTCCCAACCCTATACAACCATCATCTCATATTCAGTCCTCCATTACCTATGAACATACCATTCAGAACAAAGCACCCGGGAGTCTAGCAGTCGCGCGACCAGTTATGCAACAGCAGAACATGGAGATGAGTGGCAACATGACACAATTCAACCGACCAGTCTTTCAAGGCGATATGGGTTCCAGGAACGCTGCTCCTCATCAGCAACACGTTATGCCGGCGACCTCACAGCCGGCAATGGAGTTGTTCAAGGGAAGCAATAGTGGTTACGAACATCCGAACGTGAATTCTAATCTCTTGAAGATGGTTCCTAATGAAGGACAGCCTGGACATCCGCTTATGCCTTTCCACCCTCACATGCAAAACTTTTCCCAGACAATTGCGCCTTCTGCAACCGTGAACACGACCGTTAGCATGTCGAGATTAAATCCCAGGGCGCCTGACTTCTCTAGCTCTCTTCATTTAAACAACAAACCCCAAGTGACGATGTTCAACGCGGCACAGGGAATTCATCCCAACATGTTCACCACTGTGCCAGCTCCACCACCTTCGGGAATGCAGTCTAATAATTTAGCGATGCTCGGGAATTTCCCACTAGGAAAGTATCAAGCACCTTCTCGTGGCACACCAAACACCAACCTTTCAACCAACGGACAAACGCGTTGGCCCTTTGCACCACCTCCACACAATAGCTATCCACCGCATCAGGATCAGATGATGGGGCAGATTAGCTTTTCCAATCACCTGGCAAATATGTCTGGACAAGCTGGGAATATGGACTTGATTACGAGTTTAGAAAACGGCGGTTCGCCGGCAATGTCGCCATCTTCACCAGCGCAAGTTGCTCAAGACATGAGTCAGATGAAGATTGAGGATCGGAAAGTGCCGAGACCTATTGGTACAGAGAGAGCGTGGAAGAACTATAACACTGGAATGGGTCCAGGAGGAGATGCCGATTCAATAAACTGGATGCTGAACGAAAAAATGGTCGGTTCCTGGGCAGGCTTGAACCCTGCGATGGACAGGCACCAAATGTTCAGATCTAATACCGCATTCAATCGTACCTCCAACATGGACGCTGAGCTGCATCAGATGATGGAATCCACTTTCCCGGTAATTAAAGCTTTTTTTTAATTTTCAATTTATTAATTTTTAAAAGTTTCCAATTAGAAAGCATATAATTATGAAAGTTTTTAGAATAATTAAATTTTAAAGATTCACAATATTTCTCGCAACACTTAAAATTGTGTAATTTTGAACGGTGAAAATGGCCGTGATTTTTTTGAGAGAAATCACATTTTCTAGTAAAAAAATCTGTCTTTTTGGCTTGAAATTCACTTGATACTACGTGATAGTATGCTACTTATTAAGGGCATGTGACACAGTGGAATTCCTACATTACCGACCTCGTTTTTCCATTGCACAAAACTTTCTTTTGAACCATAGAACTTTTTTTGTAAATGAAGTATCGAACTCAAAATTTGAGGAGAGTATTGGAAGACATTCTCCT
>JAWWLR010000158.1:61227846-61240908 GCA_035041075.1 Acraspis erinacei | reverse complement strand
TTTTTCTTAATTTAATTTTTAGAGCTTTTTAACCCGGGAGAATCGGGAGAAAACCGGGAGAAACTAAAGTTTTTTCTAAATTTAATTTTTATATTAATGTTTCGAGCTTTCGAATTTTGAATTCAGGATAGCCACTAACTCTGGAGAATCGGGAGAAAACCGGGAGAAACTAAAGTTTTTTCTAAATTTAATTTTTAGATTAATTTTTCGAGCCTTCGAATTTTGAATTCAGGGTGGCCACTACCCCGGGAGAATCGGGAGAAACTAAAGTTTTTTCTTAATTTAATTTTTAGAGCTTTTTAATCCGGGAGAATCGGGAGAAAACCGGGAGAAACTAAAGTTTTTTCTTAATTTACTTTTTAGATTAATTTTTCGAGCTTTCGAATTTTAAATTCAGGGTGGCCTTTATATATATAATATCGAGAATCGGGAAAATCGGGAGAAAACCGGGAGAAACTAAAGTTTTTTCTTAAATTAATTTTTAGATTAATTTGTCGAGCTTTTGAATTTAGAATTTCAATATATTTTTATTTGAAATTTAAATAATCAACATTTTAGGACCAGTTCACTATTAAATATTTCAAAATTTTATATTAAAGGCCTTGATTGTCAGTTGTATATTTAATAAATTTAGATGTAAATATAAAGCAATTTCGGATTCAAAAGCATAAAATTGTACAATTTCAAACAATTAAATCATACCATAGCAATATTGTTTTGTGTTTTTTTTTTATCTTAATGTTTAATTTTCCATCTAAGATCTCAGAATTCTCCAATTTTTAGCTGAAGATTGAAACAAACAAGTAATTTTAAACTAAAAAAATTATAATCAAGAATTTCTAGAGTGAATAATAATTCTAAAGAAAGATTTGAAATTAAAAAATTAAAAATTAAGTTTAAAATAAAAAACGATGAAAATTCAACTGCCTGAAATGGATACATCAGTAAAGGGAAAATTTTGGTAATTTTCAATGGTTACAATAGGTTTTAATTTTTAATTAAAATTTAATTAGCTAAATTCTGGAAAGGATTGTTAGCAATGTAGAAATTATTAATTTTTAAGCGGAATAATGACATTTTCAGTTAAAAAAAAAAGTTTTCATCAAACAAAAAATAATTCTTAAAAAAAACCTAGTTACATTTTCAAAAAAAATTATAAATTTTCAACTAAAATTGTAAATATTTAACTGGAATGGTTAAATTTTCAACCAAATAAGGTGAATTTTCAAAAAAAAGTTTAATTTCTACCAAAAAGACCGAATTTGCAACTAAAAATGCCAAATTTTTAACCAAAAATAAAAGTCTAGCAAAAACAATTAATTAAAAAAAAATAATATTTTAACTGGAAGAGTTAAATTTTCAGTGAAAAAATTAATTTTCAGCCAAAGAAAAAACGAATTTTCAACCAAAATGATAAATTTTCAAGTAAAATGATGAATCTTTGACAACAAAATAATAATTTTTAGTAAAAGAGTTCGACTTTCAAAAAAATTGATTAAAATCAATTTTTAACCAAAAATAAAATAGTTAAATTAGCATTTGAAAAAAATTAAGTTAAAACGGAAAGAAAAAATAAAGTTTAACAAGATATTTATATTGAAAAAAAAAATTAGACACGCTTCGAGAAAATTTCCTTAAATTTTAAATTCAAAAAAAATTATTGCTTTCCACAAAAATTATGTTTCGAAAAAATAGTTATATTTTCAAACAAAATTAGGAATTTTCAACTAAAATTGCACATTTTTAACTGGAATACTTGAATTTTAACTAATAAAAATGAATTATTTTCGCCTAAAATGACAAAAAAAAATAATTTTTAACACATGAGATTTGATTTTTTAACCGAAATGATGAATTTCCGACTGAAATGATAAATATTTAATTGGAATACCTGAATTTTCAACCGAAAGGAAGAATTTTCAAACAAAAAGATTAACTGTCAAAGAAACATACAATTTTCCACGCCAAAAAATTGGTTTTTTTAACCAAATATGTGGATTTTCAATGAAATAGTTGAATTTTCAATCAAAAGTCAATTAATTTTCAATTAAATTGATGAATTTTTGACTAAAATGATGAATTTTCAACCACAAAAATTAATTTTCTAGAAAAAAGTGAATTTCTTACAAAGTACAAACACTTTTAAACAACTAGTTTAATTTTTAAATAAAAAATATCCATTTTCAACCAAAAATAATTAAATCTAATTTTTAACAAAACCAAGAAAAACAGATTTTCAGCAAAGGTTATTTTTTAAATTTCTTACTGTAATAAATAAATTTTTAGTTAAAAGAATAGATTTTCAAGAAATTAGTTATGTTTTAAGAGATTCATTTTTAATGAAAATGATGAATCTTCAACCAAAAAATTAATTTTTAACAAAAGATTTTTAACTTTTAACCAAGTACTTAAATTTTCAATTAGAAAAGGATGAAAAAATAAAAGGAAAAAATTTGGAAAAGGTAATTTTAAAACTCTGACAAATGCTGACTTGGAAGATGGATTTTTTTAAATTCTTTTTTTCTATTTTCTAAAATTCCCTGTTCCAAATCAGGATAAATAAGTCCATGTTTTCAACACCAAAAAATTGAGAAAATTCTTCTCGTTTTTCTTATAACGAAAAAGAATAAAAATTCAATAATAAATTTAATTTAATTAAATTATTATACCCTAAAAAATGTGCGACAGTAGATAAATTTTCTAAATTCAAAAAAATAATTAAAAATAATAAAACCTTGAATTTTTTTTTGCAATCAGAAGTAAAATCCCTACCTGAAAACTTCGTTGCGGCTTCAGAAAAATCGTCTCTATACTGGCGCAGATGAAATACGTGATTGCCAAAAGTTGCAAAACTCCGGAAAATCTGAGATCCCACAGTGTCGATTTTCGCTGGGAATTAATCATTAATCCCAAAAAAATGAGATTCAAAGTGCGCCGTGTGTGTCTCAACATTATTCGGCTCCGCGAAATCGATAATTGAAGACTCACGCGAACAGATTTAACAATCATAAAGCCCATTATCCAGGCGAACCTGAAATATTTATTTTTTCACGAAAAATCCATTTAAATTTTACCAGTGAATTTTAAATTTAATTGATAATCGGATATTTTTACCAGGGTAAAACGAGATCTGCGACTGTCAGACCGTTCCAAGGACTGTGTTCGAAGAAATAATATTTCCCACCGCCGTTGTTAATAAATATCATCAATAGAATTGCGATTCTGGGGACAAAATGTGATCGTAAACATTTTACAGGTATGAAAAAGCAATAAATTAAATTAAATTCTAAACAATTCGTATTAATTTGTAAAAAAATCCAGTTTTAATTTAATTTTAAATCTAAACTGTAAAATAAAAAAAAATTGACTAAATCTTCTAGATTAGTTCCTTAAAATTATTGTTCTAAGAGGGAAAATTACCTTAAATTTTTCCAAGAATCTTAAGAATAACATTTTATTATTTCGAAACCTTTCAAAATCTTTTTAAAAATTGAAAACTTGATCAGAAAATCTTTTTTCTTAAAATAATACGAGATTTGTTTTAAAAAGCTTTAATAAATCCTGACGATTTAAAAAAATGGGCTTAAAATATTCTAGATTACGTTTTTTGTACAGTTTTGGAATTCTTTTAAAATTTTTAAAAAATAATCTGTTGAAATTAATTTTTAAAATAAAATAAAATAAAATTTATTTTTAAATCTTTCTAAAAATTATTTATAATTATTGACATAATTGAAAAAAAAGTTTGAATTATTTGAAGACATTTAAATATTTTGAAAAAATTGAAAAACAATTTAAAATTACAAAAAAAATTTAAACAAAATATATTGTTTGAAAACAAAAAGAATTATTGTTGGAACAATATTTTCAACTTTTTAACAGTTTTTTATATTCAAGTTTTTCACAGAAAATCGTGTATTTAAAACAAAAATTTCAAAAATAAGAATAAAATTACAGCAGTATTTTTTCATAAAAAGGAGAAAATTCAGAACTTTTTGTTCAAAATCTTCAAAAATCTACATTTTGTTAAAAAAAATTTGAAATATTTTCAAGTTTTAAATTATTTTTTAAAATCTTTTTAAAACTTTTAAATATCTCTCCAACTTACTAGAATTTTGTTTAAATTAATAATTAGAAATTTTCTTTATTAATTTGAAACCTTTTAAAATTTTTAAAAAGCTTCAAAAATGTATTTCGAAATCTTTTTTTTTTAAATGAGTCCTGAAAATTTTTGAAATTTTTGAAAACAAAAAATCATTTTCAATTTTCTTGCGGATCTTAATAATATTTTTTTTTACTTTTTTGAAACATTTTTTAAAATATTTTCAAGTTTTTAATTATTTCAAAACTTTTAAATAATAATTCTTCGATTGCCAAAAAATCCTTAAAATTAATTATTGAAAAAAAATCATTTTAAATTTGATCAGGAATCTTAAAAAACAATTAATCTCAAAAACCTTCTCTTTTAAAATGTCAAACTTTAAATAAATCCTGCAAAATGAAAAAAAATTGCACGAATAATTTAATTTTTTTTAATCATTTGCAATCTTCCAAAATATTTTCTGAAAATTATTTTTTCAAAATAAAAAATAATTTCAAATTTTCCCAGGAATCTTAAGAGTTTTTTTTCCATTATTTCGAAACTTTTACAAATCTTTAAAAAAGCATAAAAAATGTATTTCAAAATCTCCTCGTTTAAAATGATTTGAATTTTCCCTAAAACATAATAAATTCTGAAAACTTAAATATTGCCTTAAAATATTCCAGAATATTTTTAAATAATCTGTTAAAATTAAGTTTGCAAAATAAAAAATAATTTTCAATTTTCCTAAAAATCTTGTTAAGATTTTTTATTCATTTGAAATCTTTCAAAATGCTTAAAACTTTAAATTTTTGGTTCAAAATCTTCAAAAATCTACATTTTGTTTAAAAAATTAAAAAAAATATTTTTAAGTTTTAAATTATTTTTTAATCTTTTCAAAACTTTTAAATATCTCTTCAACTTAATCGAATTTTTTGCAGATTAATAATTATTCAATTGCCATTTAATTATCAAAATTTGTTTTTATTTTGAAATATTTCTAAATCTTTTGTTACAAATTAATATTTAAAAACAAAATTTTAATTCAAAATATTTTTTTTAATGATTTGAATTTTTCCTAAGACATAATAAATACTGAAAAATTACAAAATTGCCATAAAATAGTCCAGATTATTTTATTACAATTTTTGAAATCTTTCTAAATATTCTGTTAAAATTTTTGAAAATAAAAAATTACTTTCAGTTTTGCCAGAAAGCTTAACACAATTTTTAATATCTTTAAACCTTGAAAAAACCTGAAAAAAGTTCCAAATATTATTACAAAATTTTCTCTTTTAAAATGGCAAACTTCTAATAAATTCTGCAAAATTAAAAAAAAAATACTTTCAAATCTTCCAGGAATCTTAAGAATAAAATTTTATTATTTTAAAACCTTTCAAAATTTGATTAAAAAATTTTTTCTCACAAAATTAATTGCATTTTTCCCAGAACTTTTAATAAATCATGAAAAACATTTTTAAATGTCTTTTAAAATCTTACAGATTAATTTTTTTTTATAGTTTTGGAAATAATAATTTTTTGTATTCTTTTGAAACTTTTTAAAATGCTTCAAAATCTTTTGCATTTTTATTCAAAATAAAATCTCCTGGATTACTGTCCTAAAATTATTTTTTAAAAGAAAAAATTCATTTGCAGGCGTAAAACAATAAAAATTAAATTACATCCGTAGTTTTTCATAAAAAGGACAAAATTTAGAAAAAAAATTTATTCAAAGAAAAGTGAAATTAAAAATAAAATTACCCTCGAAAGGCGTCCACAGACTGCAACCTAGATGCAGTTTTCGATATGTTGATGATAAGAGGGGAAGCAGAATCGGAATCCTGTAATCTTGCGACGTCCTGAAAAAAAATTGATTTCTTAATTCTAAAGAGCACATTTTTACACTAAAAAACCTCAGATTCATTTCCGAGACCAAAAATAGTGTAAATAGTGTCACAAATTTGAAAAATTAGTCCAAAATTTCCCGTTTTCTGACCTAATATTTAAAAAATTATATTATATTACATTCTTTCATGGAAAATTTAAAAAAAATTTTAAAACAATCATACTTCTTGATTAAAAGTGCAAGTGTTTTGTTGAAAATTCATCTTTTTGACTTAAAAATTCAAAAATTTGATTGCAATTTTTTTGCTTTATGGATTAATAAATTTTTTAATGGAAATAAAAATATTTCGTTGAAAATTTATCTTTTTCCTTAAAAAAAATTCATCTCTTTCTGTCGAAATTTTACCTTTTTTTTGGGTTAAAAATGCAACTATTTGGTTAAAAATTATTCCATTTCGGTTAATTATTAAATATTTTAGTATAAAATTAATTTTTTTTGAAAAAATATGCATTTTTGACGGAAAAATTCGTTAATTTGGTAGAAAATTTAACTATTTGATCAAAAATCTATGTACTTTGTTGCAAATTCCTCGTTTTTTGGTAAAAAATCAATTGTTTCGTGTTAAAAATGCAAATTTATTGTTGAAAATTCGTTTTTGTTAGAAGTTCATTTTTTTTATTGAAGTTTCATAATTTTAGTTAAAAAATCATGTTTTTTTTTGTTGGAAAATTAATTTTTCAACTAAAAATGGAACTATTTTTTTTTAAATTCAACTGATTGGTAGAAAATTAACTTCTTTTTTGGAAAGAATTAATATTTATATGGTTAAAAAATTGATCTTTTTTAGTTTAAAAATTCAAGTATTTAGTTAACAATTTTTAAAAGCGAAAAAATATAAACTTTTTAGGATGAAAATTATAATTTTTGGTCCAAACTTGAACTATATTCTTAAAAGTTATTTTTTTTGGGTGAAGATTCAGTTTTGGTTGAAAATTGGTTTCTTTTTTGGTTAAAAATTAGTTTTTTTAACTGGAAATTTAACTATTTTATTGGAAATTCATACAATTGGTTGAAAATAATAATTTTTGTTGAAAATTAGTATTTTTCAGGTTAAAAATTAAACTACTTCCTAAAAAGTTGTTTTTTTGTTGTTGTAGAAAATTCCTCATTTTAGTCGAAAAGTCGTGTTTTTTTTAGTTAAAAATTATTTTTTTAACTGAGAATTTAACTATTTTTCCGAAAATTCAACTGATTGCTAAAAAACTGGCCTTTTTTGGGGAAAAAATTCATATTTTCTCTGATTAGGATAAAAAAATTATTTCAAAATCTTCTCTTTTTAAAATAATTAGAATTTTTCCTTAAACTTAATAAATCCTGAAAAATTAAAAATATTGCCTTAAAATATACCAGAATCTTTTGAAATTAATTTGTGAAAATAAAAAATTATTTTCAAACTTCCTAAAAATCTTTTAAATTTTATTTATTCATTTGAAACCTTTCAAAATGCTTAAAACGCTCCATTTTGTGTTCGAAATCTTTAAAAATCTAGGTTTTGTTTAAAATATTTTTAAGTTTTACATTATTTTTTAATCTTTTCATAACTTATAACTGATTTGCAGAAAATTGGTCTTTTTTATTTTGAAAATTCAAATTTTTGGTACAAAATTAAAAAAAAAATCTCCCCTTTTGAGAGAAAAAATATTTTTTTTTAGTTAAAAATACATCTGTTAGAATTAAAATTTGTTTTTGTTGATAAATCCAACTATTTTTAATTTTAAATCAAAATCATTTTTGTTCAAATATCAACTAGAACATTTTTAGTTGAAAATTTAACTCTTTGGGATGAAAATTCTAATTTCTAGTCGAAAGTTGAACTATATTCTTAAAAGTTCAGTTTTTTGGTTGAAGATTCACAAATTTAGTTGAAAAGTGATTTATTCTCTGGTTAAAAATTACTTTTTTAAACTGGAAATTAACTATTTTATTGGAAATTCATAAGATTGGTTGAAAATAATCATTTTGGTTGAAAAATCATATTTTTCAGGTTAAAAATTAAACTAATTCCTAAAAAGTGTTTTTTTTTTGTAGAAAATTCCTCATTTTAGTGGAAAAGTCGTATTTTTTTTAGTTAAAAATTATTTTTTTAACTGAAAATTTAACTATTTTTCCGAAAATTCAACTGATTGCTAAAAAACTGGCCCTTTTTTGGAAAAAATTCATATTCTTAAACTTAATAAATCCTGAAAAATTAAAACATTGCCTTAAAATATACCAGAATATTTTAAATTAATTTGTGAAAAGAAAAAATAATTTTCAATCTTCCTAAAAATCTTTTAAAAATTTTGTATTCATTTGAAACCTTTCAAAATGCTTAAAACGCTAATTTTTTTGTTCGAAATCTTTAAAAATCTACGTTTAGTTTAAAATATTTTTAAGTTTTTCATTATTTTTTAATCTTTTCAAAACTTTTAACTGATTTGCAGAAAATTGGTCCTTTTTGTTTTGAAAATTCAAATTTTTGGTATAAAATAAAACCATATATGGTTAAAAATTGATACTGATTAGTTTAAAAATTCAACTATTTAGTTGAAAATTGAACTATTTCTTTGAAAATTTATCTATTTTTTTTAAATCTCCCTTTTTGAGAGAAAAAACATTTTTTTAAATTAAAAATACATCTGTTAGAATTAAAATTCGTTTTTTGTTGATAAAAGTTAATTTTTTTGTAAAAATTAATTTTTTTAAGTGGAAATTTATCTGATTGGTTGAAAATAATCTTTTTTAATTAACTTTGCTGATTACTGGTCAAAATAATTTTTTAAAGAAACGAGAATCAGCCAAATTTAACATCAGAATTAATTAATTAATTGCCCTGGTCGAAAAAATAATATCATTAATTTATAAAAAGTTATTTTTTTTAATGAAAATTCCTTATTTTAGTCGAAAAGTCGTTTTTTTAGTTTAATTTTATTTTTTTAACTGAAAATTTAAATATTTTTGCGAAAATACTTTAAAAATTAAAATAATCAGTTGAAAATTTTAAGAAACGACTAAAATATGAATAAAAAATTATTCTAATTAAATTTGGTCTAGCATCGCATCCATTTTTCAAACTATTTCATTGAAAATTAAACTATTTGTTTGAAAATTTATGTATTTTGTTAAAAATTTGCCCTTTTTTGGTAAAAAATAAATTTATTTTTTCGTTAAAACTCAACTGATTGCTAAAAAATTGGCTTTTTTTAAAAGAAAATTAATATTCTTAATTAATATTAAACTATTTGTTTGAAAATTGATCATTTTTGTTAAAAATCGACCTTTTTGTGAGAAAATATATTTTTTAAGTTAAAAATTCGTTTTTTTTTTGTTGATAAATCCAACTTTTTTTTATTTTGGATCGAAATTTAGATGAAAATTAAATAAAATTTAACTTAAACTACATGTTTGCTTCAAATTATTTGGTTGAAAATTGATTTAATTTGTCAAAAATTTTTATTTTTGATAGAAAGTTAATTTTCTTAGTAGAAAAATAAATTACTTTCTTAAAAATAGATGTGGTTTGTTAAAAATTATTCTTATTGGTCGAAAATTCCACAATTTTGTTAAAAACTTCGTCCTTTTTGGTTCAATTCAACTGTTTTTTATTAAAAAAAATTTTTTTCTGGGTTAAAATATCAACTATTATCCTGGATAAAAATTCTTTAACACAGAATATTCGAAACATAAATTTTTTATATTCGTACTTACATCTTGTTCGCCGTTTTCACGTCTTCTTAAAAGTTTGACCGTCTTGATAATTGTACTCGAGGTGGCAAAAACAGTGGCCAGGAACATAAAAATCATAAAAGCTGCCAAGATTGCTGCAGAAGAGATCAATATTTTAGAATAATATAAAAAAAATCAGGGTGTTTACTGAAAATCGGGTTATAATATTGTTAAATTTTCAATTAAAAAAATATATTTCAATCTAAACTGGAATAGTGACATTTTAAAATTAAAAAATTGGATTTTCAACAATATAATTCAATTTTCAACTAAAAAGAAAATATTTTCAACAAAAAAATAACAAAATTTAAGAAGAAAAATAAAGAAAAACACTTTTTAACAAAGTAATATCACTTTGAATAAAAAAATACGAAATTCAAATGATTTACTTAATTTTTCAGTTCAAAAATCAATTTTTAAAAATGTTATAAATTAAACAGTTAAATTTTCATAGAAATAAATGCATTTTATATAAAAAAAAGAGGTCTGAAGCTAAAGAAAAATTTCTTTTGAACAAAAAATAATTAATTTTGAACCAAAAAGATGTCGAATTTTGAACTATAAAATCATTTTTTACACAAAAAATTGTTTTTTAACAAAGTAATTAAATTTTTAACCAAAAACATGAATTTACAAACAAGAAGAAAAAATTTCAATCAAAAAGATCAAATTTTAATAAAACTTTTAAGTTCATTTAAGGTTCGTAAAAACTTTTTACGGTCAGTGAAATTCGAAAATTCCCACTCTTTTAAATTATAAAACTTACAAATTTAAATTTATTTAATTAATTAATTTAATTTAATTTTTCGGAAATTTTTAATTCAAACGCTCAATAATTTACAAATACGAAATGGAAGCTCTTAATACTCTTTAATTAAACAGTTTTAATTTTGTTAATATAAAATGCTTTTAACTTTTATAAATGAAACACTTTCAAAGATTTCTGGTTAAGAAATATTAACCCACAACATAATTTTTAATGCTCTAAATTAGAAAATAAATCAATACATTTTCCATTATTGAACATTATATAATTTTATGCAATTTTAAGCTAGAAACATAAAAAAATTCTCAAATTTTCAATAAAAACAAAAAAAAAATAAACAAAAATGGAATAGTGCAATTTTCAGATAAAAAAATTGAGTTTTCAACAATATAGTTCAATTTTCAGCTAAAAAAGAAAACATTTCCAACAAAAAAAGCTAAATTTTCAATAAAATAGTTTAATTTTCAATTAAAGAAAACCCCTTTTATTAAATAAAAAATAGTTAAATCTAAACAAAAATACGAAATTTAAATTAAATACTTAATTTTCAGTTCAAAAATCAATTTAAAAAAAAAATCTTATAATTAAACAGTTAATTTTGCATCGAAAGAAATGCATTTTAAATACAAAAAAGGAAGTCTGAACCAAAAAAAAAATTGTGAACAAAAAGTAATTAATTTTAAACCGAAAAGATTTATTTTCTACACAAAAATTCGAATTTTCAACTAAAAAATTAATTTTTACCCAAGATTTTTTTTTAATAAAGTAGTTAAACTTAAAAAAATAGGTACAATTTTAACTAAAAACATGAATTTACAAACAAGAAGAATTAATTTCTAAATAAAGTCAATTTTAAAACACAAGAAATTTTCAAGAAAAACAACAACAAAAAAATTAAACAAAACTGGAATCGTGCAATTTTCAGATAAAAAACTTGAATTTTCAACAATATAGTTCAATTTTCAACTAAAAAAGAAAACATTTCCAAGAAGGAAAGCTAAATTTTCAATAAAATAATTTAATTTTCAGCTTTATAGATGAATTTTCAACTAAAGAAAATCACTTTTTAACAAGTTCAAAAATCAATTTAAAAAAATGTTATAAATTAAACAGTTAATTTTTCATCGAAAGAAATGCATTTTAAATAAAAAAAGGAGGTATGAAAAAAAATTGCGAACAAAAAATAATTAATTTTAAACCGAAACGATTTATTTTCTACCAAAAAGTCGAATTTTAAACTAACAAATTAATTTTTACCCAAGAATTTTTTTTTAACAAAGTAGCTAAACTTTAAAAAAACTAGTTACATTTTTAACTAAAAACATGAATTTAGAAACAAGAAGAATAATTTTCTAAGCAAAGCCAATTTTTGAACACAGAATTTTCAAACAAAAAGATTAATTTTCAATTTAAAAAAAACGGAATTTTATAAACTAGTTAAATTTTCAGCCGAAAAATTATTTTTCCAGCAAAAGGATTAATTTTTAAGCTTCAAGATTAATTTTCAACTAAAAGAGACGAATTCTCAATAAAATACATAAATTATAATCCAAAAGATTCATTTTTAAACTAAAAAACAAAGTAAATTGAATTTTCACAAATAAAAAAGATCAGTTTTCAACACAAAAAAGTAAACAAATTTTCAAATAAAAAAAGTAAAATTTTCAGCCAAAGAGAAGAAACCTCAACTGATAAAATTTTAATAAAAAAAAAAACAGTTAAATTCAACCAGAAAAATTCGATTTATCTCCAGAACAGTTGGTTTTTTAATTTGAAAAAATGTTTTTTTAGCTTTCGCATTAAAAAGTAGAAAACTACTTAGAACAACTTAGAAATTACTTTTGTATTTATTTTTATGATTTCCAAATTTTCGAATAACTATTTATTTGTTAAAATTTTTTTACCAGCCGAAGACTTTAATTTTTTTATATAATTTTAGATTTTAGTGAAGTTTAATATTGTGAAAAAATGAATCAGTTTGTTATTAATTAATCAGTTTACAACATAAAAATCCACGAAAAATTATTTTCGTTGATACAATAAAATTATTTCTACTTTATATTTTTATAAAAATTAGATTTTTTAATAACATTTTCAGAAATAAATAACGTTTTGTTATACAAATTTATGTGACTCAATTAAATAAAATTAAATTTCAATCTGTATGTAATTCAATATTGTTTTAAAAATTAATCAACTAAAAATTAATTAAAAAGTTGACAGCATAAAAAGCCTCAAGCAATTATTGCCATTGAAAAAATCAAATTATTTTAAATTTTATATATATATTTTTTAATTTAATTTTTAAATTCTCAATATCTTTATTTCCTTTGAAATAATTCCAGAAAATTAAAGTTTTAACAGAATTACTTAATAAATATTCAATCATTTTGAAATAAAAAGAAACATTAAACTATTATTTTAATTGAAAATTCAAAGAATTTAAATCTTTAAAAAAATATGTTCATTGAAACATTTAAATAATTTCCCACTTTTAATATTTTATAAATTCGAACTTGTCTTTGTTTTACTTTAATTATTATAAGCTTTAAACTAATTCCAGAAAATATAAATTTTAGCAGAATAAATAATTAAATAAATAAA
>JAWWLR010000158.1:61152546-61165535 GCA_035041075.1 Acraspis erinacei | reverse complement strand
ACAGAAAATTCAACTATTCTAATTATTATTAAAAATTAATTTTTTTAGTTGAAAATTTGTCGTTTTTTGGGTTAAAAATTCAACTATTTGGTTGAAAAATCATGTTTTTTCGTTAAAAACTCGTATAATTTTATAATGAATTAACTTTTTAACTAAAAATTATATATTTACATTTTTAATTAAAAATTAATCTTTTTGAGTCGAAAATTAAAATATTTTTTGGTTAAAAAAAATTAAATTAATGTTTTTTAGTTGAAAATCTGTCTTTTTTGGTTTAAAATTCAAATATTTGGTTAAAAATTCTTCTTCTTGGTAGAAAATTAATTTTTTTTTAACAGAAAATTCAACTATTCTATGTATTATTAAAGATTTTCCCCTTTAGTGGAAAATTCGTTGTTTGTTGTTGTTAAAAATTAAACTATTTGTTTGAAAATTTGGGGTTTTTGTCGAGAAATTAATTTCGTGGAGGTTTACAATTTTTGACTAAATTTTATCTTATTTTAAAATTGCATGGGAAATGGGTTATTTAAAAAAATATATTTTGACATTAATATTAAACTTAAAATTTTTAACATGAAAAATATTCTCCTTCATTTTTTCAATTATTTAAGATAATATATTGGAATTCCTATTAATATTAATTGTATACTTAAATTTAAAAATTGCGGAGACGAGCAAAATTTTGCTTTCCATTTCTGAATTATTATTTAATTCGCGATTCAATTATTGACATTAAGTAATTGAATTTTATGCCTGTATAGGCGAAGTTTCCAAATGCAAAGAAAGTCTTGTTCAAACTAAAAAGGAATTAATGAAAGAAATTGAGGAGAAATCTGCAATATTAGAAAAGATACAAAAAATTGAAGAACAACTTCAAAATGAGCGCGCTACTCTTGAAATAAAAAAGAAAGAAATTAAGGATGCGAGGAAGGAATATCGCACCTACGACCTGGCCATTCAGGAGAGCAAGGATCAGGTTAATAATTTATCCAAAAAGAAAAAGTGGATGGAAATACTGCGAAATTGTCAGGTAAATAATTTTTTAGTTCCAATTATTTTTTCTTTTTATCCCTAATATTTTTATTCAAATTATAAAAATAATATCTACGAAATGGAATTTTTTCGAGAGCGTGCTTAATCTTTTCGTTTAACTTTCAATATAAAATTGTATAAAAATGATTCTTTATTTGTAAAAGTAACTTGGTATTACTGTACTTAAGTACTTTGTTGTAAATTCGTTTTTTCGTTTAAAATTAATTTTTAAACTGAATATTTAATTATTCTGTTTTTGGTTGAAAAGTGATATTTTTTACTTCTAAATTCAATTATTTCATTGAAAATTTATGTATTTTGTTTTGAAAATTATCTTCCTTTGATAAAAAATTTGCCTTTTTTGTAGAAAATTACTTTTTTTTTTACTGGAAATTCAATTCTTCCATTTTTTGTTGAAAACTCATCTTTTTTATTTTCAGCTTTAACTGTGTGATTGGAAACTTGTCCATTTTATTTAAAAATTCTACTTTTTTGGTTGAAATTAAATTTCTTGTGTTAAAAATTTATCTTTTTTTATTTAAATTTCATCTATTCAGGCTGAAGATTTATAATTTTAGTTGAAAATTCATCACTTTGGTTGAACTTTTTGGTTGCAAAATTAATTTCCTTAATCGAAAATGTAATTATTAAATTTTTGGTTAGAATATATTTTTTTCATTATTCTAAATTTAACTAAATTGTTGAAAATTTGCCTTTTTTTAGTAGAAAATTCAACTTTTTCGTAAAAAATGTATATATTTTGTTGAAAAATTGATGTTTTTTGGTAAAAAATTAATATTTTTGTTTGAAAATTAATCTTTTTGAATTAAAATTCATATATTCGAGTTGGAGATTCATAATTTAAGTTTAAAATTCTATAGTTTAATTTTTTCTCTGAAAATTTAATCTTTTTAACCGAAAAATTTAATCATTAAATTTTTGGTTCAAACCTCATGTTTTTTAGTTCAAAATTCAACTAAATTTATATAAATTTGTTCTTTTTTTAGTTGAAAATTTAAATCTTTGGGTGGAAATTCAATTTTTTGGTTCAAAATTTATATTTTTTATTGAAAATTATTCTTCTAGGAAAAAAAATATTCTATTTTTGGTTCAAAATTTACTTTTTTTCGCTTTTTTGTTGAAAATTCAACAACTTGATTAAAAATTATTTTTCTTTAGCAAATTATTTTTTTTTTAACTGAAATTAAACTTTTCCAGTTTTGATAAAAAATTTACCCTCTTTAGTTGAAAATTCGTTGTTTTTTGTTTGAAATTCGACTATTTGATTGAAAATTCGTGTTTTTTAAAAATCAAAAATCCTTCTTTTTGGTAGAAAATTATTTTTTTTTTACATGGAAATTAAAATATTCCATTTTCTATTATTTTTTTTAGATTCGTCCTTTTTTGTGTCAAAACTGAACTATTTGCATGAAAATTCATGTTTTTGGTTGAAAACTCGTCTTTTTCATAAAAAATTAATTTTTCAACTGAAAATTAAATTATTTTACTTTTAACTAAAAATTAATCTTTTTTGTTGAAAATACGTCGGCTTTGTTTGAAAATTATTTTTTTTTCTTTTGTAGAAAATTAATTTTGTTAACAGAAAATTAAATTATTCTTTCATTGATTAAAAATTTATATTTTTTAGGTAAGAATTTGTCGTTTTTTTTTTGTTAAAAATTCAAATATTTGGTAGAAAAATTATATTTTTATTGAAAATTCTTTTTTTTTCCTTGCCAGAAAATAACCTTTTCAAACCGAAAATTAAACTATTCCATTTATCATTAAAAATTGATCTTTTTAGTTAAAAATTAGTCGTTTTTTTAGCTCAAAATTTAACTATTTGGTTAAAAATTCATTAAAAACTTAACTTTTTTGTTAAAAATTAGTCGTTTTTTTTAGCTCAAAATTCAACTATTTGGTTAAAAATTCATGTTTTTTTTAATTATGTTGTTGGTAGAAAAATAAGTTTTTGAACTGACAATTTAACTATTTGGTTGAAAATTCGTTTTTTTTAATTTAGAATTAATATTTTTTTAAAGGCAAATTTAATTAATTCTGTTGAATTTTCCATAAGTTAAGTTGAAAATTAATTTCTTTGTTATGTAAATTAATTTTTTGCACTGAAAATATAACTATTCAGATTTTGGTGGAAAATGTATCTTTTTTTTATTTCAAAATTCATGTTTTTGGTTTAAAACCTCGCCTTTTTGTTGAAAATTTAGGTTTCTTCGATTTTGTTTAAAATTGATCTTTTTTTGTTGAAGATTCAACTATTTGATTGAAAATTCATGTTGTTTTTTATTGAAAATTCGTCTTTTTGATAGAAAATAAATTTCTGAAGCTTAAAATGAAAAAAATTTCATTTTTGATTAAAAATTGATATTTCTTAGTTGAAAATTTGATTATTTCGTTGATAATTCAAGTTTTTTTGGTTAAAATCTCGCCTTTTTTGTTAAAAATTTACGTATTTTTCTTAAATTTAGTTTTCTTCGTGTTACAAAATTAAACTATTTTATTTTTTGTTTAAAATTCGTCTTTTTAATACAAAATTAATTTTTTACATTGAAAATTAATCTTTTTTAGTTGAAAATTCGTCGTTTTTGTTTGAAAATTAGTTTTTCTTATTGAAAATTCTTTTCCTTTCTTGTGTAGAAAATTAATTTTTGTAACTGAAAATTAAATTATTCTTTTGTTGGTTAACAATGTATTTTGTTTAGGTAAGAATTTTTCGTTTTTTTTTGTTGTTAAAAATTCAAATATTTGGTTGAAAATTTATATTTTTATTGAAAATTCTATTTCTTCGCAGAAAATTAATTTTTTCAACTGAAAATTAAATTATTAATTTGATTATTTGGTTGAAAATTCATGTTTTTTGTTAAAAACTCGCCTTTTTTCTTAAAAATTTACCTATTTTTTTGAAAATTTAGTTTTCTTCGGGTTAAAAGATTAAACTGTTTTAATTTTTGTTTAAAATTCGTCTTTTTGATACAAAATTAATTTTTTTAACTGTGAATGTGAAAAATTGTATTTTTGCTTGAAAACCGATATTTTTTGTAGTTAAAAATTAAATTATTTGTTTGAAAATTCGTAATTTTTGGTAGAAAATTCAAGAATTTGAAATTTGAAGAAGAAAAACAAATTAAAATTTTTTTAAATTAGCCGCAAAAATCCTGAAGTTGTCAGGGAAATTTTTTTTCCAAGATTTTAGCTTGATTTCCAGATAAAGGAGATAAAAATTCCATTAAATTCCGGAAATTTGGATAATTTCGATCCATCTGAGACCTACGAGGAGGCTCGGCGGAAGATAGAAATAGACTATAGCTATCTGCCGGAAGCTTGCAAAGATAGAGACAATGTGGAGGAAACTAAAGAAGTTTTGAATAGAGAAATTGATGAAATCGAAGGAAATCTCGACCGACTCAAAGCCCCGAATCAAAAGGTACTGTATTTCTTTCGTTTTTAAATGATTTTTCTTTAAAACTGTGGTTCGGAATTGATCTCGTCTTGTTACAATTTTTATTATCTGTTTGAAAATTGAATTATTTTATTTTATTATTAATAATTAATCTTCTGTTTCTTTAGTTGAAGGTTCATTTCTTTGGTTTAAATTGAACTATTTACTTGAAAATTCGTTTCATGTTTGGTGGGAAATAAATTGTTTAAAACGACAGTTAAAATATCCCATTTTTGATTGAAAAATTGATCTTTTTCGGTTAAAACTTTATCCATTTTAGTTGAAAGTTAAAGTTTTTGGTGGAAAATTGATGTATTTTATTGAAATTTCTTGTTTCCGTGCGTTTTTAATAGAAAATAAATAAAATAAAAAGTAAATAAATTGTTAAAAAATCGTATTTTTTGGGAAAATTGACCTATTTTTTAAAAATATTTACAATATTTTGGTCGGAAAAGTAATTTTTCAATTTAAAATTTAACTGTTTCATTTTTTGTTGAAAATTTATCTGTTTTTCTTGAAAATTCAACTACTTGATTCAAAATTCATATTTTTTGTCGTTGAAAATTCGTCTTTTTAGTAGAAAATAAATGTTTCAAACTGAAAATGAAGGCA
Source organism: Acraspis erinacei (assembly GCA_035041075.1). Taxonomy (NCBI): domain Eukaryota; kingdom Metazoa; phylum Arthropoda; class Insecta; order Hymenoptera; family Cynipidae; genus Acraspis; species Acraspis erinacei. The sequence continues at coordinate 61,160,434 of JAWWLR010000158.1, read as the reverse complement.
ATTCCATTTTTGGTTAAAAGTCGATCTTTGCTAGTTAAAAATTTGATTATTTGCTTGAAAATTCGTATTTTTTTGGGAAAATTGACCTACTTTTTTAATATTCACATCATTTCGATTGAAAAATTAAATTTTTTAATTTAGAATATTACTGTTTTATTTTTTGTGGAAAATTCATCAGTTTTTCTTGAAAATTCAACTATTTGGTTCAAAATTCATGTTTTTTTATTCTTGAAAATTCATCGTTTTGATAGAAAATTAATTTCTTAAATTGAAAATGAAGACAATTCCATTTTTTGTTAAAAATCAATCTTTTCTAGTTGAAAATTTGATTATTTGGTTGAAAATTCATGTATCTTGTTGATAATTCGTCTTTTTTTTGTTGAAAATTTAGTTTTCTTCAGTTGAAAAATTCATTTTTCGATCTAAGATGTAACTGTTTCATTTTTTGTGGAAAATTTATCTGTTTTTCATTAAAATTCAACTATTTGGTTCAAAATTCATGTTTTTTTGTAATTGAAAATTCATCTTTTTAGTAGAAAATAAATTTTTGAAACTGAAAATGAAGAAAATTCCATTTTTTCGTTAAAAATCGACCTTTTCTAGTTAAAAATTTGATGATTTGCATGAAAATTCATTTTTTTGGGGGGAAAATTGACCCATTTTTTTAAGATCTACATTATTTTGGTCCAAAAATGATTTTTTCAATTTAAAATTTAACTGTTTCATTTTTTGTGAAAAATGTATGTGTTTTTTTTTAAATTCAACTATCAGGTTTAAAATTCATGTTTTTTTGTAATTGAAAATTCATCTTTTTAGTAGAAAACAAATTTTGTTAACTAAAAATGAAGAAAATTCCATTTTTGGTTGAAAATCGATCTTTCTTAGTTGAAAATTGGATTATTTGGTGTTGAAAACTCACGTTTTTTGTTTAAAATATCGCCCTTTTTGTTTAAAATTTCCATTTTTTTTTTGAAAATTTAGTTTTCTTCAGTTGAAAAAATAATTTTTAAATTTTAAATATAACTATTTTATTTTTGGTGTAAAATTTATCAGTTTTTCTTGAAAATTCAACTATTTGGTTCAAAATTCATGTTTTTTTGTTGTTGAAAATTCATCGTTTTGATAGAAAATTAATTTTTTAAATTGAAAATGAAGACAATTCCATTTTTGGTTAAAAATCAATCTTTTCTAGTTCAAAATTTGATTATTTGGTTAAAAATTCATGTATTTTGTTGATAATTCGTCTTTTTTTGTTAGGTTTCTTCAGTTTAAAAATTGATTTTTCGATCTAAAATATAACTGTTTCATTTTTGGTGGGAAATTTATCTGCTTTTATTGAAAACTCAACTATTTGGTAAAAAAAATTCATAATTTTTTTCAAAAAATCTATAATTTGATTAAAAATGCATCTTTATATGCTAAAAATTCAATTATCTGGTTACAACTTAAACTCTTTAATGAAAAAATACAATTTTTTGGTTAGAAAAGTAAACTTTTTTCGATAATATTCGTCTTTTTGGCTTTAAAATTAAATAATTTTCTTGAAAATTAATGTATCTGATTAAAAATTTGTTTGCTTTTTTGTAGAAAATTAATCTTCTCGGTTGAAAATTCATATTTTTGTTGGAAAATTTGAGTTTATTGTTGAAAATTCATTTTTTTAACTGAAAATTTTACTGTGAACTATCAATAATTCATTTTATCCGGGATTTTATCATAAATTTTTAATTAATGTTTTTCATTTTCATAGGCTGAGAAAAGGCTGAAAGCACTGTTGGAACAACAGCGACAAATGAGACGAAAACTGAATACAGAGCGGGAAGAAGCGAAAGTTTGCAGGGACAGATTGGAAAGTGTCAAGAGAAAAAGAACCGAAATGTTCAATTCTTTCATGACTAAAGTTTCTGACGTTATAGAAACTATTTACAAGGTATTTATTTTTAAATTATTCAATTTATTTTATTTTACATTATATTTCCGTATTTTATTTTATTTATTTTTATTATATTGAATGCAATAAACGAATTTTATACCAAGTAGATGAATTTCCAACTATAAAAGATAACCTTACAGTACTTTTTCAGTTAAAAAAAATAATTTTCAACAATATTCAACCAAGAAAATTAATTTGAAATTATTAAAGATGAATTTTCAACAAAATAGTTGAATTTTAAAGCTAAAAGTCAAATTTTTTATAAAATATTTGAGTTTTAAATAAAAAAAGAATTTTCAAACGAATAATAAATCTTAAAAAAAAATAGTTCTTCACAAAGGAGTTCAACTTTAAGCAAAAGATTTGAATTTTCAACCATAAAGATGATTTTTGAACCAGCAATATTAATTTTCCACAAAAAATTGATTATTAACAAAACACATCGATTTTGAAACAATTGGTTGAATTTTCAAACAAAACAGATGAATTTTTAAGCAAATTCTTGAATTTTCAATCAACAAGAATAATTTTTTGCCTAAATAGACTAATTTCAATTTATAAAGGAAATTTTTCAACCAAAAATGGAATACATACATTTTTAGATAAAAAAATGTAATTTTTAACTAAAAGAAAAACGAATTTCAAACAAAATAATTAAATTTTTTAATAAAAAGTTAAGTTTCTAGCCAAATAGTTTAATTTTCTACGAAATTAGTTCAATTTTCAACCAAACATTTAATTTTCTACCAAAAAGTTTGATTTACTACCAAATTTTTATTTTTTTTTAAACTAAAAGATGAATTTTATACTAAAAATTTTGAATTTACAACCGGAAAATATGATTTTTCAACAACAAAGTAAATTTTTCAAATAAATTGTAAATTTTTAAAAATCAAATAGCTTAGTTTTCTACGAAATTGTTGAATTTTCAAGCCAAAAAGATTAATTTCCTTCAAAAAAATAATTATTGACAAAATACATCGATTTTGACTCAACTGGTTGAATTTTCAAATAAAAAAGATGAATTTTGAAACAAATTGTTGGATTTTCAATAAAAAAGAATAATTTTTTTACCCAAATAGACGAATTTCAATTTATAAAGGAAATTTTTCAACCAAAAATGTGAATTTTCAACCAAAAATTTAATTTTCTACAAAAAAGTTTGATTTATTACCAAATTTTTAATTTTTTAAAACTAAAAGATGAATTTTCTACTAAACATTTTGAATTTCCAACCCGAAAATATGATTTTTTAACAACAAAATACATTTTTCAAATAAATTGTTAATTTTTTTAAATCAAAAAGTTTTTTTTTGGTACCAAATTGTTGAATTTTCAAGCCAAAAATACAAATTTTCTATAAAACCGTTGGATTTTTCAATCAGAAAAAATTAATATGGAAAAGTTACATTGTCGAATATAAAAAAAAGAATGTTTGACCAAAAGAAAATTGAATTTTCAACAAAATATTTAAATTTTTATTTAAATATTTAGTTTTTACAGAAATAGTTTAATTTTCTACCAAAGTAGTTGCATTTTTAAATCAAAAAGCTTAATTTACTACCAAATTGTTGAAGTTTTGAGTAAAAAAGTTGAACTTTTTACAAAAAAATTAAAATTTCTAAAACGAAAATATCATTTTTGAACAAAAAAGTAAATTTTTTTAAACAAGTAGTTCATTTTGTAATCAAAAAATTTAGTTTTCACCAAATTGTTGAATTTTCAAGTCAAAAATACGAATTTTCTATAAAACTGTTGGATTTTTTTACCGAATAATATTAATATTCTATAAAAAATTTAACTTACGACCTATTATTTGAATTTAAAAAAATTCATTAACAAAAAAAAATATTTATGTACAAAATACGTCAATTTTCAACCAAATTCTTGAATTTTTAAATAAAAAATAATTTATTTTTAAGCAAAAAGTTGAATTTTCAACTAAATAAATTTAATTTTCAACAAAAAATGCAATCGTGCAATTTCTAGTTTACAAAAATAATTTCAAAAAAAAAGAAAGAAAGTTGAACTAGTTGAATTCAATTAAAAAATAAGAATTTCTTAACAAAATTGTTGAATTTTCAATCAACAAGAATAATTTTTTTACCCAAATGGAAATAATTTGAATTTATAAAGGAAATTTTTCAACAAAAAATAGAATATCTACATTTTCAAATTAAAATATATAATTTTTAACTAAAAGAAAAACGAATTTCAAACAAAATAGTTAAATTTTCAAATAAAAAGTTCAATTTTTAGCCAAACAGTTTAATTTTCTACTAAATTATTTTAATTTTCAACCAAAAATTTAATTTTCAACGAAAAAGTTTGATTTACTACAAAATTAAAATAAAATTTAGGCCTAAAAGATGAATTTTTTAAAGAAAAGTGTGAGTTTTCAACCGGAAAATAGGATTTTTCAAATAAATATTTAATTTTTTAACCAAATAGTTTAGTTTTCTACCAAATTTTTTAATTTTCAAGCTGAAAAGACGAATTTTCTTCAAAACGGTTGGATATTTTAACCAGAAAATATGAATTTTCAAAAAAGAAAATATAAATCTTCAAGAAATAGTATTATTTGTTTATTTGAGTTGAATTTTCGATGATAAAGTTGAGTTTTTAAACAAGAAAATTAATTTTCTATAAAAAAATCAATTATTAACAAAGTAAATCAATTCTCAACCAAATTCTTGATTTTTAAAATTAAAAAGGAGTAATTTTTAAGCCTAAAGTTGCATTTTCTACAAAATATTTTTAACTTTTTACACAAAATTTAATTGTTAAATTTTCAGTTTCAAAAACTAATTGAAAAACAGGAATTTTCAATAAAAAGAAAAATGAGTTTCCAAGAAAATATTAAAATTTTAAAATAAATATTTTAATTTTTACCCAAATAGTTTAATTTTCTACGAAAGTGATTATATTTTGAACAAAAAAAGTTTGATTTACCACAAAATTTTTGAATTTTTAAGCCTAGAAAGACTAGGAAGTAAATTTTTAAAATAATTAGTTAAATTTTTAACCGAAAAGACGAATTTTGTACAAAACAGTTGGACTCTTCTACCAGAAAATATTATTATTCTACAAAAAAGTTATTTTACGAGCTATTAGTTGAATTTTCAGAAAAAAATGATTTTTTTTTGCAAAGGAGTTCAACTTTACAGTTAAATTTTTAAAGAAGAAGTTGATTTTTTAATCAAGAAGATTAATTTCCTTCAAAAAATTAATTATAAACCCAATAAATTTATTTTCTACCAAATGCTTGAATTTTTAAATAAAAACATATGAAAATTTAAGCTAATTGTTGAATTTTCAACTAAATAAATTAAATTTTCAACAAAAAATGCAATTGTTCAATTTTTAGTTTACAAAAATAATTTCAAAAGAAAGAAAATAGTTAAATTTTCAGATAAAAAAATCATTTTTTAACCAACAGAAAAAACTAATTTCCAGCAAAATAGTTAAATTTTCAAATAAAAAGTTCAATTTTTTCTCTAATATTTTTTTAAAAATAAATAATATTTACCAAAAATTTGATTTTCAACCAAAAAGTTTGATTTACAAAATTATTTTTATTAATTAACTAATTATTTGAATTAAAAGAATTAATTTAAAAAACAAATTCAATATAAAAACATTATTTATAAATTAAATTTTTATTAATATTTTATTTTAAAAAAACTTTATTATTAAAAATTTTATATGAAGTTTTTTTATTTTATTTATTTATTTTTATTTATTTTATTTCTTTATATTTTTATTTTGCCCAAAGAACTTTTTTATTAACATTTTATTAAATTTTTATTATTATTTTTATATAAAATATTTACAAAAACAAGAATACTAATTAATTTAATTAATTTATTGTATTATTTCGCAGTATTATTAGATTATTATATTAAATATATTACAAACTTATTAATCTACAAAATTTAAAAAAAAGTAGGCCTAAAAGACGATTTTTCTAAAGAACTTTTTTGAATTTTAAGAAAATACATGAATTTTCTACCAAATATTTGAATTTTTTAATTATAAAGTAACAATATTTAACCAAAAATGGAATAGCTACATTTTCAGATTTAAAAAAATAATTTTTAACCCAAAAGAAAAATGAATTTTCAACAAAATAGTTAAATTTGTACCCAAATAGATTTTATTTCTACAAGATTAATGAAATTTTGAACCAAAAAGTTTAATTTACTATCAAATTGTTAAAATTTTTAAACCTAAAAGACGAATTTTATAAACAAATAATCGGAAAAAAATTAATTTTTAAGAAAATACATCAATTTTCCACCAAATTATTGATTTCTAAACTAAAAAAGAGTAATTTAAAGCAAATAGTTGCATTTTCTACAAAATATGTTAAATTTTTAACGAAAAATTTAATCGTTAAATTTTCAGTTTAAAAAACTGAATTAAAAAAAAGAAAAGTTCAATCACAGTTGAATTAAATTTAAAAACACGCATTTTTAACAAAATACATGACATTTTCTACCAATATTTTCAATAAAAAAATTTTGTAACAAAAGGAAAAATGAATTTCCAACAAAACTATGAAATTTTTAAATAAATATTTTAATTTTTACCCAAATAGTTTCCTTTTCTACGAAAGTAATTAAATTTTGAACAAAAAAAGTTTAATTTACTATCAAATTGTTGAGTTTTAGAACCAAAAATATGAATTTGCAAGAAAAAAGTAAATTTTCAAATAAATAATTTAATTTACTACTAAATTGTCGAATTTTTTATCCAAAAAGACGATTTTTCTACAAAACTGTTGTAAGTTTTAATAAAAAAATATAATATTTCAACATAAAAGTAAATTTTTTAAATAAATATTTTATTTTTTTACAAAATTATGGAATTTTCAAGCTAATATATATTTTTTATATAAAACAGTTGTAATTTCCAAACTAAAAATATGATTTTTTAACCAAGAATTTTGTTTAATTTTTATTAAAAAATCGACTTTATGGAAAAAAATAATTTTTTTGTTTCAATGCTTAAAAATAATTTTTGTTGTTGTTGAAAATTCAAGTGTTCCAGTTAAATATCCATTACGTCAGTTGAAATTTCATCTTTTAGGTTAAAAAAATAAATTTTACTTTGTTAAAAAAGAAACTCTTTTGTTAAAAATTAATTTTTTTATTAAAGATTAATAATTTTAATTAAAAATGCATTTTTTTGGTTGAAAAATGAGCTTTTTAATTGAAAACATTTTGTTCCTTGGAAGAAAAGAAATATTTTACCGAAAATGTTAATATTTTATTCAAAATTTATTTCTTCTTTTGTTGAAAATAATTTTTTCCTTAAACTCAAAATGGAAATAGTATTTCAGTTGAATCTTTTTTAGTTTAAAATTCGTACTTTTTGGATCAAGATTTTTTTTAAGTTAAACCTAATTATTTAAGTTTTCGTCGACATTTTATTTTCTTTATTAAAAAAAATTCTTTTCTTTGTCGAAAATTCATCAGTTTAGATGAAAATTTATTTTTTGCTGTTCAAAATTCAACGATTTTGTTCAACAAATTGTCTCCTTTGATTGATAATTAAATTTTTTTGTAATTCATGTATATTCTTAAAAATTGTACTTTTTTTGTTTAAAAATTATCTTTTTTTTTGTTTAAAAATGCAAATATTCCAGTTAAATATTCTATTCTTATTGAATTAAAAATTATTATCGATTAAAACTAAAATGGATGAATTTTTAACTTGAAATTTACAATTTTTCCCCATTTTTGAAAGCTTGGGACTTAATTTTCTTCGAAAATTAACCTTTTATTTTATAATTTTCGAAATTAAATCCCAAGGACTTGAAAGTAAAAATGTAAATTCTTGAAATTTGTCTTGTTTGTCAGCGCATGACAAAAAGTGAGTCAGCACAGGCATTGCTCTGTGCACAAAATCCTGAAGAACCCTATTTGGATGGCATTATCTACACTTGTATTG